>JAQJVL010000566.1:0-122500 GCA_035578905.1 Stictocephala bisonia | reverse complement strand
TAGGAGGACGGACACGAATTGTGATGACGACGATGATGATACCACATTGATAGGCTCATTGTGTTTAGATGATACAGTTTACTAAGCTGTCATCTGTCCATGATTTCTACGATTGTACTTCAATTCGTAATTATGTTTGTAATTATTTATATGTTGTATATGGATGAAATTGACATTTCCCCCAAACCCATGAGTACCAACGGCCTATCTACTCTCCCTGTCTGCAATTTAACTCGACAATGGATAGGAAATACACTTTCCCCGACATACAACCACTGCTAAGGTTTACAGAGACACTAATGTGCAGTGCTAACGTTAGCACTGGTGATCATGAGTCAACGATGTACGATGAAGTGGACACAAGTCGTGTAGGTCTTCCCCCCTCGTCATAAACCACCAATGCATATTTACAACCACTGCTAAGGTTGACAGAGAAACTAATCTGCAGTGGTCACGTTAGCACTGGTGATCATGAGTCAACGATGTACGATGAAGTGAACACACGTCACGTAGGTCTGCCCCCTCGTCATAAACCACCAGTGCATATGTACAACCACTGCTAAGGTTGACAGAGAAACTAATCTGCAGTGGTCACGTTAGCACTGGTGATCATGAGTCAACGATGTACGATGAAGTGAACACACGTCACGTAGGTCTGCCCCCTCGTCATAAACCACCAGTGCATATGTACAACCACTGCTAAGGTTGACAGAGAAACTAATCTGCAGTGGTCACGTTAGCACTGGTGATCATGAGTCAACGATGTACGATGAAGTTGCAGTCACGTCACGTAGGTCTGCCTCCTCGTCATAAACCACCAGTGCATATGTACAACCACTGCTAAGGTTGACAGAGAAACAAATGTGCAGTGTTGGTACGTAAGCACTGGTGATAAGATATTTTCGTTTCCTTGCTTCACGAACTATGCAAACTACAGTAATCTGACAGCATTATTATCTGTCTATCAGCTAACTCTATGCACTTCCCTAAATAAATACCTTACTGTTCCATACAGTAGGACTTTGCCTACGTGACTCAGCAAATAGAAAACTAACAGGTGCTGAGCTTGAAGTGATAAAGCAGCTTCCTTTTAAGTACTGGTCGGATATTTCGGTTAACCTCTTCCCTTGTTTTATCCATCTGAACAACCACAATTACTCACTGATTAAAACACAACATACGCTCTATCAACAGTTCAGCTGCCATTGATAGGACCGACATACAAAAAATAAAGCAAATTGTTTCTTGAGAGATAATGCTAACGTTTGTAATTATGTAACTTCAATGTAGAGCCTCGGAGTGACCAGTTGTGACGAACGTATTTATTGACTTATCATACTTTTCCTCTATAGGCCATTTAACTTCCCAAATACGTTGGATTGTCCAATCCTACCCACGACTGAAGAGTATAACTTCCACCCCTCCCCAAACCCCACCTACTCGTGCATACACACTTCACTTAAGGACCTCTCCTACTTATCAGTGTGCACATTGCAACTGTCGCTTTCTCCCAACCAGACATACATACATTTCTATTTTCTATGTTTATTAACACCAAAGTCGAGTTTTAGCTAGAGCATATTTTTTTACCCCTAACACCCAAGTCTACTGAGAATGTCTCTATCACTAACTCTCAAGCCAAGTTATACTGAGGATGTGTCCAGTCCTAACGCCCAAGTCCAAGTTATATTGATGATGTATCCACCCCTAACATCCAAGTCTACTGAGAATGTGTCTATCACTAACTCTCAAGCCGTGTCATTTTGACGATGTACCCACTCTTAACGCCCAAGTCAAGTTATATTGATGATGTATCCACCCCTAACACCCAAGTCTACTGAGAATGTGTCTATCACTAACTCTCAAGCCGTGTCATTTTGAGGATGTACCCACTCTTAACGCCCAGTCAAGTTATATTGAGGATGTGTCCACCCCTAACAACCACGTCAGGTTATAGTGAGGATGAGCATCTCCAACACTCAAGCCAAGTTGTATTGAGGATATGTCCACTCCTAACACCAAAGCCAAGTTATACAGAGGAGTTTCTGCCCCTAACACCGAAGTCAAGTTTTAGTGAGTATTTGTCTACTTCTAACAACAAAGACAAGTTGTAAAGACAAGCTTCTATCCCTAACACCAAAGTCAAGTTGTATTGAGGATCACACCAAACGTCTTCGTTTTTATCATATCTTTGTTCTAGTCTGTTATTCGTAGAAAACTAACCAAAAAATACAAATAAGCATGAAAAGCAACATTTTAGGAAACTCTCCCTGACTATAAACCTCATACATCCATACCAACCTTGGTTCAGTTTACGCAGGTGTTCATATTCATACACATGGCTCTGGTCACATATTAATAATATGTTACACTGAAAAGTGAATTAAAGAGATGCATTTTAAAATAAAGTAATTCCATAATAATCAATTTGATTTCTTTGATGTTTACCAAAGCATCCCTGATTAAATATTTTAGAGATTTCTGTTTTAGAGAAGATAAAACGATGAACTGCTGCTCCTTGTAAATTTGAGTACACCCAAAGAGGAAAGAAGTTGTTCTGCTTGATATCTTCAACTTGTGACAAAGTTTAAATTGTCATTACGTTTGCTCAGCAATTGTAAAACAATAACGGTTGATAAATAGGTTTGTTATCGATTTAGAAAGCACCCAAAACAACTGAGGGGGAATTCCATCCAAGTTTATAGTCATCGTTGGTCGTTCCGATTTGGAGAGAGATTAACTATCGTTAGCATGGGGTGGTGGAGGGTGAAGGCGGCGCCGCTAGCCTGGTGGCTCCAGTCATTCAGACGCCGCCGCCCCTACTGCGACCATTGGTCTGACGCCAGAGCTCTGTTGATGGAAGGAGTCCTCGATTACCCCTCCACTGATTTGATGGTGTCATTTCACTTTCTTAAAACTTCAGATTGCTGTGTACATTGCTCACTGCAAGTTTTGTAGCCCACTGTAGTTTTGTAGTTTCCATAATAGCGTTTGTCGTATTTATCATTTATTATTTATCACGACGGGCACATGCTCCGATATTTTCACAACATCACCAATGACAGTTATACCCTCCAACTACTGATCTGCCACGACGGGCACATGCTCCGATATTTTCCCAACGTCACCAATGACAGTTCTACACTCCCACTACTGATCTGCCACGACGGGCACATGCTGCGATATTTTCCCAACGTCACCAATGACAGTTCTACCCTCCCACTACTGATCTGTCACGACAGACACATGTTGCGATATTTTCCCAACGTCACCAATGACAGTTCTACACTCCCACTACTGATCTATCTGCCACGACAGACACGTGTTGCGATTTTTCCCAACGTCACCAATGACAGTTCTACCCTCCCACTACTGATCTATCTGCCACGACAGACACATGTTGCGATATTTTCCCAACGTGACCAATGACAGTTCTACACTCCCACTACTGATCTGTCACGACGGACACATGTTGCGATATTTTCCCAACGTCAACAATGACAGTTCTACACTCCCACTACTGATCTATCTGCCACGACAGACACATGTTGCGATATTTTCCCAACGTCACCAATGACAGTTCTACCCTCCCACTACTGATTTGCCACTATACACACATGTTATCCATTTAAATTCTGTTAAATAATTTTGATGATTGAGATGTACACATGTACTTTATTCAATAAACTTCTTTGACTATTGAGTATTTCACTAACTATTGGCATTATTTTAAAGGAAAATAATGTTAAACTACCTGAGCCATCGAAAAAAGAAAAAAAAACAACAAACACTTGACGCCTGTCAGTATCCATTTAAACAACAACAAACACTTGACGCCTGTCAGTATCCATTTAAACAACAACAAACACTTGACGCCTGTCAGTATCCATTTAAACAACAACAAACACTTGACGCCTGTCAGTATCCATTTAAACAACAACAAACACTTGACGCCTGTCAGTATCCATTTAAAATAAATTGAATACTTGTAATTGTGTTATATACCGAATACACTTAGTCCATATTAATTAGCATTAAAGGCTCGTTAAGAATAACGCATACAATTTGATTTGAATCTTGAAAATTTTCCGTTTAGGGTTTATGTAGGGAGTCCCCGAGGTGCGGTATAACTAGGTCAGTCTCACACAATGAATACTGCCACTGTAACTCCCGTCGTTCACTATTCATACATAAATTACTTGTTCAAATGGCCACTACAGAACTTGATGAAGGGTTTATGTAGGGAGTCCCCGAGGTGCGGTACAACTAGGTCAGTCTCACACAATGAATACTGCCACTGTAACTCCCGTCGTTCACCATTCATACATAAATTACTTGTTCAAATGGCCACTACAGAAGTTGATGTAGGGTTTATGTAGGGAGTCCCCTAGGTGCGGTACAACTAGGTCAGTCTCACACAATGAATACTGCCACTGTAACACCCGTCGTTCACTATTCATACATAAATTACTTGTTCAAATGGCCACTACAGAACTTGATGTAGGGTTTATGTAGGGAGTCCCCGAGGTGCGGTACAACTAGGTCAGTCTCACACAATGAATACTGCCACTGTAACACCCGTCGTTCACTATTCATACATAAATTACTTGTTCAAATGGCCACTACAGAACTTGATGTAGGGTTTATGTAGGGAGTCCCCTAGGTGCGGTACAACTAGGTCAGTCTCACACAATGAATACTGCCACTGTAACTCCCGTCGTTCACTATTCATACATAAATTACTTGTTCAAATGGCCACTACAGAACTTGATGTAGGGTTTATGTAGGGAGTCCTCGAGGTGCGGTACAACTAGGTCAGTCTCACACAATGAATACTGCCACTGTAACTCCCGTCGTTCACTATTCATACATAAATTACTTGTTCAAATGGCCACTACAGAACTTGATGTAGGGTTTATGTAGGGAGTCCTCGAGGTGCGGTACAACTAGGTTAGTCTCACACAATGAATACTGCCACTGTAACTCCCGTCGTTCACTATTCATACATAAATTACTTGTTCAAATGGCCACTACAGAACTTGATGTAGGGTTTATGTAGGGAGTCCTCGAGGTGCGGTACAACTAGGTTAGTCTCACACAATGAATACTGCCACTGTAACTCCCGTCGTTCACTATTCATACATAAATTACTTGTTCAAATGGCCACTACAGAACTTGATGTAGGGTTTATGTAGGGAGTCCTCGAGGTGCGGTACAACTAGGTCAGTCTCACACAATGAATACTGCCACTGTAACTCCCGTCGTTCACTATTCATACATAAATTACTTGTTCAAATGGCCACTACAGAACTTGATGTAGGGTTTATGTAGGGAGTCTCCGAGGTGCGGTACAACTAGGTCAGTCTCACACAATGAATACTGCCACTGTAACTCCCGTCGTTCACTATTCATACATAAATTACTTGTTTAAATGGCCACTACAGAACTTGATGTAGGGTTTATGTAGGGAGTCCCCGAGGTGCGGTACAACTAGGTCAGTCTCACACAATGAATACTGCCACTGTAACTCCCGTCGTTCACTATTCATACATAAATTACTTGTTCAAATGGCCACTACAGAACTTGATTTAGGGTTTATGTAGGGAGTCCCCGAGGTGCGGTATAACTAGGTCAGTCTCACACAATGAATACTGCCACTGTAACTCCCGTCGATCACTATTCATACATAGATTACTTGTTTAAATGGCCACTACAGAACTTGATGAAGGGTTTATGTAGGGAGTCCCCGAGGTGCAGTACAACTAGGTCAGTCTCACACAATGAATACTGCCACTGTAACTCCCGTCGTTCACTATTCATACATAATTTACTTGTTCAAATGGCCACTACAGAACTTGATGTAGGGTTTATGTAGGGAGTCCCCGAGGTGTGGTACAACTAGGTCAGTCTCACACAATGAATACTGCCACTGTAACTCCCGTCGTTCACCATTCATACATAAATTACTTGTTCAAATGGTCACTACAGAACTTGATGTAGGGTTTATGTAGGGAGTCCCCGAGGTGCGGTATAACTAGGTCAGTCTCACACCATGAATACTGCCACTGTAACTCCCGTCGTTCACCATTCATACATAAATTACTTGTTCAAATGGCCACTACAGAACTTGATTTAGGGTTTATGTAGGGAGTCCTCGAGGTGCGGTACAACTAGGTCAGTCTCACACAATGAATACTGCCACTGTAACTCCCGTCGTTCACTATTTATACATAAATTCCTTGTTTAAATGGCCACTACAGAACTTGATTTAGGGTTTATGTAGGGAGTCCCCGAGGTGCAGTACAATTAGTTCAAAAGCTCTCCTCGAGCGTAATAAGAGGAGCGTTCACAACGATATGGGCGAAAACTGAACTGGGAATGTAACGTAGAATGTAAGTTAATAAATCTGTTTGAATTTGACATTCGTCTAGCTGCTAGTCACAAATTAGTTTAGAACGTATCTACAACTAAACGTTCTTATTCTTATTAAATTTACAGAAGATAGGTACACAAGACTATTTTGAACTAGAGTGGGACAAACCTGACCAGACGTTAGCCCTTTACTTACTCTACCCTAATACAGGAGCCAAGTTCACATTTGACGAGACTGTTTGTACAGTAAGTCTAAAGACACCAGACAGGACAAACGGTGTCGTGCCGGATGCGACCGTGCCAGAAGCGACCCACCAATCGGCCACCGTGCTACTAGCGACCACGGAAGAATTTGGAACAAGATGGTCGCGATGGTGAGGTGGCCCAAGCACTCTGGGAGGTCAGTGATCTCACTTCTACCCCTACAATTGTGATGTTGTTGACCTGCTATGGAATGTTGGTTAAAGAGTTTGCATTGTTTGAGAGACAACCCTCTGCACTGCACTGAGCCCTCATTTACCTTGTAACTTTCAACCACTCTACATCAGTGTTAAATTTGATTTACAAGTGTTTTGTGCGATGGAAGAATCCTATGTTATTACTACTAAAAAAAGGAAAGCCTTCTTTAGTGTTTGGTATGTATTCATACCGGGTGCATAAGACTACTCAAGAAAACATATCGTGGCTGTGTATTAAAGAGAAGAGAAGCAAGTGTCGCGAAAGAGTCAAGACAACACTGAAGCATGAAATAATACCGGGCACAACTACGGAACATTCCTGTATACCAAATCAAGCGGAATTGGAAGTCAAAAGAGTAACTCATAATTCTAGGAAAAGAGCTAGAGAGGAAGTTTCAGTAACGGTAAACGTGATATATAAAGAAGAATTTTCGGGCCTCTATTCTCAAGGATTTGAACTCGTGACTGAAGTGCCGAAATATGACTCAGTTAAAAGTGTTTTATGTCAAGACAGAAGAAGAGCAATCGGGACTGATCTAAATCCTAAATCGAGTAATGAAATTGTTCTTCCTGATGATCTACTAACGTTGCCAAATGGAAGAAGTTTCTTATTGGCTGATAAAACCATTAGGGACAAGAGGATGATAATTTTCGGAGGTGAAGATACTGTGCAACTGTTAGAGAAGCAGAACGCGACATTTTTTTTTTTTTTTTTTTTGACGGTACATTTAAAAGTTGCCCCATGCAGTTTTGCCAACTTTATTCCATTCACGTTGACATTGGAAGTTCTGATACAGAAACAAACGTCTGCCCTGCTGTGTATGCTCTCCTCCCTGACAAAACTGAGGACACGTACTTCCACATGCTTGTGGCCATAAAAGAATCTTTTCCTTCATGGACGCCTTCCACAGTCAAACTTGATTTTGAAGTAGCTATGATTTCTGCAATTCTACGAGTCTTACCACACACACAAATCTCAGGATGTTCAATTCATTTCAGCCAAAGTATATGGCGGAAAATCCAAACAATAGGCCTTACATCGGAATATAAAGAAAACCGAGACGTTGCAAGAACAGTCAAAACTGCGTTGGCGCATATCAATGAATACATACTCTATAGAGTTTGTATTCATTGCGCATATCCCACCTCAACATATTGATTATGCCTGGCTCACTATTATGGGGGACGCTCCAAAAGACAATGTCAAACTATCAGACTTCCTGGACTACTTCGTGGAGCAGTGGCTAGAAAACCAAACCATAACACGGAATATTTGGAATGTTCATGAACAGCGACATCGCACCAACAATGCAGTAGAGGGATGGAACTCCAAGTTAAATACTTTAGTTGGAAGAAAGGCACCCAACATTTTTTTTCTGATAGAGAAATTGAAATCAGTCACTATGGAGGTTTCATTCATTTTGAAATCGAAGGAACTAGGAGTAAGTGGAACAAAAAGGAGAAAGGCCTTCAAGAATATTGACCAAAGAATAAAAAATATTCTGGAGGAGTTTAAAAATGGGGGAGATTTGAAGAAATGTTTGAGTGCATTGTGCTATGTTAATAAATTAGAATAAACAAACAAGTCTTGATATATAAAGGCTATATATATTAAGAAATAACGAAGCTATACAGCTGATTCTTTTATAAATAAAAATTAAAAAAAAGTAAAAAAAAATATGGTTGCTTAAAAGTCCAACCCCAAACCTCCTCGTGGTAGCAGCTGGAAACTAGAGATATGCCAACAGATATATATATCTCTAGGCTAATATGGGGCTCTGGCTGCGAACAATGGGTCGCATGCGGCACTGAAGCTACCGTCAGGGTCGCTACTGGCACGATTTTTGCCGGGTCGCACCCAGCACGGTCGCACCCGGCACGTAACAGTTTGTACAGTAGGTCTAAATACAATACGACAAACAGTGCCCTTTACTTACTCTACCAACACGAGACTACAGGTGCAAGTTCAGTTTTGATGTTTTCGCCAATACTAATAACAATATCCATTTTGTCTGAAGTAGAAAATAAACACATCTTTAATTAAAGTAAACATAATAACATCACTTTGTCAGTTTGATATTTATTTTAGATTATTGCTTCTATGACTAGGTTTTTTTCCATAGTTTAAGTCGATCTTATAAATCAAAGTAATTGACTTAAATTTTTATTTTTCACTGTGGTGATTAAAAAACTGTTTTTTAAATGTCAATTTTCAAGTAATAAGTAATAAATGTACGTGTAAAGAGTTACAAAATTCACTCGCTAAAAAAGTTAAAAGGTGCTTTTTCGAATGAACTGCGCTTTAAAATCTTTAGTGAAAATGTATTTGACAAGAAATATAAAGCGACAATACAAACTTGTTAAGTTGAAAATATAATTCGTTACATGACAAAGAGGTTGATGATTCAATCAAATATCAAATCAAACAGCATTAGATTTCAACTCAAATAAAAGGTAGTGGTGTTCGTAGAGATTTCGAACGAAATCGTAAACGACAGAGTACTAATTTTACATCTGTGTTATTAGATTATTAGTTCCATAATCAGCACATTACGTGTTGCAAAACATTTTAAACGCGTGAAACGTGACACATCTCAAATTTAATAAAATGTCACTCAAAAACCGTACAAATTTTATGGAAATCGATTTAGTTTCACCAATTTACCACCCTAAGACTGGAGGGACTCACAAGGGAATTAATAATAATATGCACACGTATGTATATACTTCAACAATATCAAAATTTACAAATGATATTCATACATGAAATATATATATATATATATATATATATATATATATATATATATATATATGTAAGTATGGTTTTTTGTCAGCTATCATTTATTAATTTTAAATTACATAAAAGCTGTGTTATATACTTGGAAAAAATTCCAAAAGTCGTTAGATATTAATAAAAATATCAAGTGATCTTCTGTCACAAAGCTAAATCCAGTCCATCGAGCCGTTTAAGACCGCCTCACTGATTCTATTTATGCTAGCTAATCCCTCCGTAAAACAGCGCAGGGGGCACTCTGTAACTGTGTGATCCGTTGTTTGGATAGAATCTCCGCAATAACATGACTGATCTAGTGTCAATCCCCATTCGTATTTATCTGCCCACGCCAGTTCGGAATCGATTCAACAGTATACACTCCCTACGAGGGAGGTTCATTCCACCTACAGGTAATGACGGATCATTAATAAGGAACTTACTACAGTACGTCCATCAAAACTGTTCCACGCTATGGCCCAGTATTGTGCAAGAAATTTGTTCTTCTCAGCTGAAAAGCAGTACGTAGAAGTGGGTTTCGAGATTTTAAGCGACCGTTTTGACGTAGGAGATCCTGTGTAATGGGGAGGTACGAGGAGTTCAATATCTTATTGAATTCTTTAAGTAGTGCCTCCTGACGTATTATCTCTGGATAAGCTATATTGCACAGCACTGGGAGCCAAGGTAGTGGAGTTACCATGAGAGTACCACTAATAGCTCTCATTGCTCTATTAAGTTGTATGTGTATTAAGTTGTATGTGTATTGCTCTATTGAGTTGTATTGTCAATCACTTTTGTATGTGCGCTATTTGGCCATACGGGAGCACTGTATTCAACAAGCTTAATGACAAGCAGTAGTACGCAGGACGGATGCGTTGGCTCCCCAAGTTGTTCCAGCAATATGCTTATTTGTGATTTACCAGCTAAGGCAACTGCCAACATACTTGAAAGTCTCTGATTCAATAGACGCAACTTACAGCAGCAGGGTTGCCACCCGTCCCGATTTTAGCCCTGGTCGGGACACTTTTTGTCCCGATACTTTGTTTCTAATGTAAATTTATATTTCACCAAACCATTGTAAGAAAGGCATGACTTCACTTCTTAAGCGCACAATTTTATGCGTGGAATAAATTCAACTTATATTTTTATTTTATAATTAAAAATAGTGGCTCATTTTTAATTTGTAGTTATTTCTCTTTGTTTTGAGTTGTCAATCAAACGGATTACGATTAATGCCTTTCTTCCCAAGGGGGGGGGGGATGTTTGCTCAAACGCCGATGGTCCGTCCTGGCAAACCTTGCATAGCAGTGACGTGTATAGGTCATTAATGATGGTGTGAGAAATAAACTTAAAACTTACATTCGTGACAAAACTGTAAAGAAGGCACTTACAACTAAAACATAATACGTACGACGTAAATTCGCTAATTGGTTTAATCAAGCCTAGCCACAGAAGGAGGTGTAATAAGCTTACTGTACAAGCGACTTGTGTGCCGAGTAAAATGAATTCCTTCCTACATACTGTACTAGTGTACTATGACGCACCCTGAACACGTGCAGCTTCCTGAGTTCCTTGACGTGCTACAGACTACTACAGTTACAACATAGTGCTTCGTCAGTATAAAAATTTTAATTCGCAATACAAATTGTCCAACTAGTGATTATTATATATTCCCCACTGTTCTTCGACTTTTATACAGCAAATACTCGTCAATTGTTCAGTCTAGATTGCAGTAAAATCACTTCAATCTTTGAAAGCGGTATATCAAGAATACGAAATGTCTGATGAATTTCATATTTGGTACTCAACGAACTCGATTGTCAACTGCTTGGCCATAGCATAGACTGGTCAAGAGACCAATGTGTGTACTGTAGCAATAGTTTTTAAAACGAAAAGGGCTGTTGTTTACATACTTACCTCCCGGAGTCGGCGATTGACTGTTCGGAAAGGAAAGCTCATACAATTCAAAAAGAAGCGCTAAGATGATATATACCAAAAATGTTTATCCCTTACAACTTCACCCCGTTTCACCCTCTTTTCCTCTTCAAGTCCTTACATATCCAGTTTATTTACTAATTTAACTTCAAATGTTATGTTTTTCAATTAATTCAGATGTAAATTAATATAAATAAATAGAACTGTCGGGCTATAATTCGAAAAATGATATTTAAAAACAAGTTTTAATTTTTTTGCCTTTTCAGAGCAGTTTTACAATAGAAGCATGCAGTTTTTATTTCATTATCTGAAAGTAGACGCTTTAACAAAAAGATCTTTGGGCCACAGGTTTTTAAATAAATTATTTTTTAAGTTCAGACTTTTCGGCTGAAGTTTAGGCACTTGTTGTTTTGTACCGAAAACAAATTGTTTGAATAAGTATTTTACTACGAAAAATTTATAGCATTTTAGGAATATATAAAAATATATATTTCCCAAAATTTCGTGAAAAAATAGTTTGTCCGAGAAAAAAATTAAAATTTGTCTTCCAATTTTTTCGGAAAATATGAAGTTATGTGAAAAAAGATTTCAAACAAAAAATGTAAAATATTAGATTATTTATAACTTTGGTGTATAACTTTTTTCAATACGAGGTCAAGTTTCCCTGAAAATCGTGAAAAAGCGTCATCAACCCCTAAAAGTCTACCCCCTACCCCGTTCCGGACCTCCGATCGCCTTCAGTACAATATTTTCCCCCTTTACCAAGTTTCATGGCGTTCTTAATTTTGATTCTTTCAAAATGGATCAGCATCGGTCTATTATTGCATATTACAAGGTGAATTTTAAATTAGTTACACCTTTAAACTGTTTCCACGTTTTAAACAAGATTTGCTTTTTGAATATGACATTAAATTAATATTAACTGACACTAAATTCACTGTTTTTCAATGTTACTAGGTATGAAGACCCAAGAGTCAACGTGGTCGTGTGATATCTCATTCTAACACCGCCATTGCATGCCAACATTGATACTGCAATCATAATTTTAAAAGAATGTGTCGTTCTTTAGTTTTAAATTACTTAATTGTTTTATTTAATTAATCGTCGCATATGTATTTTCCTAATTAAAACTGATTTGTCAAGCCTAAAACAAAACCAGATTAGTGTTTTATTGTGTACCTTAGAAACGAGGTAAAATACATAGGATCAACTAAATAGAATTAGTAACTACAAAACGACACATCTTTGTAAAATTATAATTGCACTATCGTTTTCATCTTGAAATACTGTGGAAACAAGTTAGGGGGTTAATAACTTTAAACTCACCCTGCATGATTTCACCCGTTAATTTTGTTTATGATAAATTTTCTGATTTTAACTCGTATGATAAAAATGTTGAGGAATGTAAATGTGAGAGGGAATGTTGAGGAATGTAAAGGTGAGAGGGAATGTTGAGGAATGTGAAGGTTAAGGGAATGTTGAGGAATGTAAATGTGAGAGGGAATGTTGAGGAACGTAAAGGTGAGAGGGAATGTTGATGAAGTAAAGGTGAGAGGGAATGTTGAGGAATGTGAAGGTTAGGGAATGTTGAGGAATGTAAATGTGAGAGGGAATGTTGAGGAATGTACAGGTGAGAGGGAATGTTGAGGAATGTAAATGTGAGAGGGAATGTTGAGGAATGTAAAGGTGAGAGGGAATGTTGAGGAATGTAAATGTGAGCGGGAATTTTGATGACTGTAAAGGTGAGAGGGAATGTAAAGGCGAGAGGTAATGTTGAGGAATGTAAAGGTGAGAGAGAATGTTGAGGAATGTAAAGGTAAGAGGGAATGTTTCAAAACTGCAGCTCACATTTTGAAACTCGATTCACGAAGTTATGGAAACTTTGCTAACACTCCACTTAATTAAACATAAGTAATATATACACGGTGGAAAAAATATGGAAACACTTTCACAACTTTTGTTAAAGTGAAATCTTATACATGAGCATGGTTAAAAATAACATACTTTTTGACGCCGTTAGCGACATTTAATCTTTTCAGGGGGAGGAGTTGAACGAAAATCTTCAACGTAAGCCTAGGTCGGTAATACTTCAATATTGTCATAAAGATGTCTCTATTGGTTGTAACGGCTTGTATACCCTGTATAAAAATTGTACTAACCAAAATTAAATAATTTGGGTAGTTCACTCTTTAAAAAAACTTGTTATGTGTTTATTTGTACATGGGAATATATATAATTTTGGTTAAACGTTCAATTAAATCCAACGATTTGTTACTGAAATTAAAATAGCAAACAACATTTATAAAAGCTTCAGTATTTTTCTCAATTAGTAAAATTAATTAACACCAACATTACTATGGATAGTAATTATCATCAACCATCCATTTGTCCAAGGTGCTTTAAATGTGTATGTACGATTAAGTAATCATATGATTATTTGTTGGTACTCTATTACATTTTGCTCGTTATAATATCTTCTTTTTTTGTTATGTTGTTTCAAGTATAGTTTTGTTTTCACCGCTTAGTTGTTTTAATTTTATTAGTTATTGTACACTGCTGCCACAGAGCACTATTTACTTTTATTTTCATTACCATAAATTAGTTTTTTCCTTGTTTAGTATACAAAATTGTATTTTTTTTCTTATTCTTATGTTATAAAATTTGTGTGGGACCCAACAAATCCGTGTTGGCTTGTTGGAACCACATGGTATAAAACTTTTGTACATAAATAAATGAATTGAATTCTGCAGTAAAATAGATAGAACACACCAACAAACGCAAACAGTTATAACGACAAAGAGGCTAGAGAGTTGAAACAATTATTGGACTGTATTTGTCTATACCAGAATATTTGAAAATTTCGACAGGCCGATAAGCCTAACTTTCACTTTCATTGTTCAAGAATTATTATTCATGTACCTATGTCTTTTTTTTATTTTTATAAAGCTTTCTTTTCGATATTATTTGTATTATATAATTTAATTACTCGTATAATGCTTAACAGAATTTCATGGTTAACTTTTGAGCGTGTTAAATTCTGCACACTACTGTTTTATGAAATTTATATATTTACAGTATGTGTCTTAAAATAGCATTTAGCTTGGGTGATAAGTTAAGAATCTGTAAAGTAAACGTAAAACATATGCAACTTTATTTCAATAAATAAAATTAATATAATTTCTTAAAATTCAATTTGTATGTATTTAATTAAGTTTTAATATTCATTTGAATTATAAAATCATTAGGCTACTTAGGCTACTAAAACTATAACTGTAAATAATTAACAAAGAACGCCGTATTACGAATGACTGAATGGGGCTTTGCACCCCCATACAGTTTTAATTTAATTCTTTTATATTCAACGAACCAATAATCGTTTACATTTTCTACCCTCAATATAATTCTATGACCAATTATCCTATATTTGTCGTGATTAGGAATAATTCCAGTTTTTCGTTTAAACAATACAATATGTTATAAAACGTCAAAATAATAACCAATATACTACAGCTAAGTTAAACGTAAGATTACAGCACGTCTTATAAAAGAATTGTGCTTTTCCATTTTAATGGCGAGAACTTTCTCTACATTCAACCTACTCCTAAACTCGATTAAAATAGCTAAAAACTAGCATACAATAATAATTTAATACAAGTTCAACGTAATCGTTACAGAACTTAAACGAAGAGTCATTGCCTCATCAACTCGTCACGACTTAGCAATTTAATACAAGTTCAACGTAATCGTTACAGAACTTAACCGAAGAGTCATTGCCTCATCAACTAGTCACGACTTAGCAATTTAATACAAGTTCAACGTAATCGTTACAGAACTTAACCGAAGAGTCATTGCCTCATCAACTCGTCACGACTTAGCAATTTAATACAAGTTCAACGTAATCGTTACAGAACTTAACCGAAGAGTCATTGCCTCATCAACTCGTCACGACTTAGCAATTTAATACAAGTTCAACGTAATCGTTACAGAACTTAACCGAAGAGTCAACTACGAAGAGTCATTGCCTCATCAACTCGTCACGACTTAGCAATTTAATACAAGTTCAACGTAATCGTTACAGAACTTAACCGAAGAGTCATTGCCTCATCAACTCGTCACGACTTAGCAATTTAATACAAGTTCAACGTAATCGTTACAGAACTTAACCGAAGAGTCATTGCCTCATCAACTCGTCACGACTTAGCAATTTAATACAAGTTCAACGTAATCGTTACAGAACTTAACCGAAGAGTCATTGCCTCATCAACTCGTCACGACTTAGCAATTTAATACAAGTTCAACGTAATCGTTACAGAACTTAACCGAAGAGTCATTGCCTCATCAACTAGTCACGACTTAGCAATTTAATACAAGTTCAACGTAATCGTTACAGAACTTAACCGAAGAGTCATTGCCTCATCAACTCGTCACGACTTAGCAATTTAATACAAGTTCAACGTAACCGTTACAGAACTTAACCGATTAGTCATTGCCTCATCAACTCGTCACGACTTAGCAATTTAATACAAGTTCAACGTAATCGTTACAGAACTTAACCGAAGAGTCATTGCCTCATCAACTCGTCACGACCTAGCAATTTAATACAAGTTCAACGTAATCGTTACAGAACTTAAACGAAGAGTCATTGCCTCATCAACTCGTCACGACTTAGCAATTTAATACAAGTTCAACGTAATCGTTACAGAACTTAATCGAAGAGTCATTGCCTTATCAACTCGTCGCGACTCAGCAATTTCGAAACCGAATGACTTCCTATAAAACACTTATTCAATAAATTCTGTGTACTATAAGCGGTAATTATCTTCAATTATTCAGGATTTTCGACTAAAATTTCAGGCTTTTCGAGTTTTAGATAATCGTAAAAAACTGTTTCATCCGGATCAAAACACATAAAATAATATACAGAACTTGAAACATACCTGAAAATTAAAAACTAACTTGGAATTATACACAAATATAAGATTTGGACAAATAAGGCATTACACTCTAAAATCAAAATAGGTATTTCATCAAAACCAAAAAGATTACAGGAGGTGTAACAAAACATAACTGTCGGCGCAGAAATTATGTGCACCGGAGTTTGAAGGTTGTTTCCTAAGGAACTAAAAGGGCTACCAAATATCTCATCACACCATTGTTTTCATCGCTTAATTTCACGATATGAAATATGCATTCTAAAACTTTATTATAAGTTTTAACAATTGTTATCCTAGTTGGAAGAAAAAAAGTAACGGAATTTTAACTAGTTTTAACTGTATATCAAATTTACGCCGTTTATACTAAAATAAAAACCATTAATGTATCTAATTTAAATTTTAATACCTTTATAAAATTCATAAAAGAAATTAGGCCTAAGGTTTTCTATAAGTTTTATAAATTTTGAAGTTTTAAATTCTCGAGAAAGAAAGTTCTTGTCAATTCCCTGAAACATTGTTTTCTTGGTTTATAGAGATCGTACAGTTGATTACTTGGTCTTGTTGTAATCCTCATCACACGTATATTTACGTATGTATTACTTTCATACGAGTAAGTAAACACGGTGATTTAAAAACGATTAAAAATAACTCTAAGTTGATACATTTAAATTGATTTAAATCAATAAAAATCTGCACTTACTTAAAATATGAAAGTAATGTATCGTAACTAAACATGTCATAAGAATTACAACAAGACCAAAAAATTAATTCTACGACCTGTAGAAGCCAAGAAAACAATGTTTCAGGGAATTGACAAGAACTTTTTTTCTCTAAAAGTAAAAATTTATAAAACTTGTAGAAAACTTTCCTATCACCTAGGTATTAAAATATAAATAAGATACATTAACGGGTTTTTGAGTAATAAGGGTGCACATTTGATGCTCAGTGAAAACTAATTAAAATTCCGGTACTTTTTTTGTGTAAACTAGGATAGAAATTATTAAAACAAATAATAAAATTTTAATTTTAATAAAATAACTATGCATATGTCATAACGTAAAATTAAACGATGAAAACAACGGTGTGATTAGACTTTTGTAACCCTCTTAGTTCATTAGAAAACGACGGTGTGATTAGACTTTTGTAACCCTCTTAGTTCATTAGAAAACAACGGTGTGATTAGACTTTTGTAACCCTCTTAGTTCATTAGAAAACAACGGTGTGATTAGACTTTTGTAACCCTCTTAGTTCATTAGAAAACAACTGTGTGATTAGACTTTTGTAACCCTCTTAGTTCATTAGAAAACAACGGTGTGATTAGACTTTTGTAACCCTCTTAGTTCATTAGAAAACAACGGTGTGATTAGACTTTTGTAACCCTCTTAGTTCATTAGAAAACAACGGTGTGATTAGACTTTTGTAACCCTCTTAGTTCATTAGAAAACAACTGTGTGATTAGACTTTTGTAACCCTCTTAGTTCATTAGAAAACAACGGTGTGATTAGACTTTTGTAACCCTCTTAGTTCATTAGAAAACAACGGTGTGATTAGACTTTTGTAACCCTCTTAGTTCATTAGAAAACAACGGTGTGATTAGACTTTTGTAACCCTCTTAGTTCATTAGAAAACAACGGTGTGATTAGACTTTTGTAACCCTCTTAGTTCATTAGAAAACAACGGTGTGATTAGACTTTTGTAACCCTCTTAGTTCATTAGAAAACAACGGTGTGATTAGACTTTTGTAACCCTCTTAGTTCATTAGAAAACAACGGTGTGATTAGACTTTTGTAACCCTCTTAGTTCATTAGAAAACAACGGTGTGATTAGACTTTTGTAACCCTCTTAGTTCATTAGAAAACAACGGTGTGATTAGACTTTTGTAACCCTCTTAGTTCATTAGAAAACAACGGTGTGATTAGACTTTTGTAACCCTCTTAGTTCATTAGAAAACAACGGTGTGATTAGACTTTTGTAACCCTCTTAGTTCATTAGAAAACAACGGTGTGATTAGACTTTTGTAACCCTCTTAGTTCATTAGAAAACAACCTTCAAACTCGGGTGCTCGTTATTTGTGCGCTGACAGTAGTTTGGTAATATCACCCTCCAGAAACATAAATAATTGCTGTCGCAAATCTGTCACACAAACTACTAATGATAGGAACTTGAACACAAAAGTGAAAGGCGAAGGGGTTATGTATCTCAGTTTCTTTAGTTTTATGTAAATATTAATATAGTAAAGGTGGGCCTGTCTGTCGTAAGCGGAAACAATGTAAGTGTGTAGACTAATCCTACTACTTTGTAATACCTACCTTCTCAGTTTGGCAATTAATGTCGGTCGACGATATAAACAATTGTAAAAACTTAATTATACACGTAATACTGTTGAAATACTAATAAACAACAAATTACTGCAATCATAATATATAATAATATATACAGGCAAATTCATCAAAACCTAGTGTTTTAGAGTGCAAATAGAAAAAAAGAATGGCTACAGTTTGAAAATAAATATTTGAGTAACAAGAATTTTCCAATGTTGTATACTGTATATACCACTTTACCCAACAAATGCTTAGTTACTAATATTGTAAAAGCTCGCAGTTAAGTATTAATAGCAACAATTATTTATATACACAAAGTATGTCGGGGATCATATTTTACAACATCTACAGGAGTAAAACAAATATACAAGACGTGTTACATTAAACACTACGATATCTACGAAACACTAAACAGCCACAGGCAGAGAATCCGACAAGAGAGACTTAGCAAGTAATAATAATATTGAAAATCGCACGTACACGTGCGGAAATAAAGCAAATACAGAGTTTCGAAGGAATAAATACCAACGGCGAGTCAAGTGACAAAACGATACGGAAGGAGGGAAATATTTACAGAAGCGCACAAAACAGAGTCGACTTGTTCTTAGAGGTCGTATACAAGTCAGAAACCATGGACAGGACATACTCACAAGGAAGTCATCCTGGACGGCGCGTCGCGGCGCTGACGGCTAACTGTAGGATCGCGGTGGCGGCTGGTGGAGGGTGCCTCAGGGGGTGGTGGCTGACAACGCGTGCGCGAGCTCACACACGACCCTACCCACATCGATCCCGCTCACCCCTACTCTCCGCTGGTCGACATTGTTTTACACTTCCCTCTATACTAATTTATTGGCAATTCGTTATTAATTGTTTGTGAGTCGAAAGGGATTAGAATTTGACGCCTTCATCAAACAACGATGTACTAATTACTTGATGTTTTCGTAATAAAAAGACTTACAGCGATGATTAATAAAACAATACTAGAAGTCAAATTATAAGGGTTCGAAATTACTCAAATAGACACTTGTTCGTCGTGGTTGATAAAACTCCAATTACAATGGTGGAACTCAAATATGTCTGATTTTCGGAACGAGACAAACAGAGACTTGTCCATGATGGTTGATAAAACTTTATATGTAAACCAATAGACCAATCTTAGTTTACAAAAATTATGAGGCACAAAAATTACTAACAATGAGATACGACTCGACAAAAGATTTCTGTATCTTTTAAACAATGATAGGCGTTCTGCCTTCAAAAGTCTGTTCACGAGACATTTAGAGGCCAATCCACGAATCTGCATCTCAAAACCGGCGTATCTCAACATTACGTGAGAAAGGTGACGATATGTAATTAGTAGTTTTGTCGAAGGTAAATGTTGCCTCCGATTATTATTCGCTCCAATCTTAGTGATCTAAATAATACAATTAAATCGACTCGGTAACATAAAAAGGTGGAATGCTCCAGTCACAGATCATACGAGGCGAGTTCATGACTTCAAACTCGATATCTAGACGGATGTGCACTATCTATTTTCTGCTGGCAACGTGAATATCTTCTGTTTCAGAGGAATCATGTTTCATTATTACAAAGGCGGCTTGGTAATGATGAAACACAAGTGTCCAGACAAACTCATTCACATGGGATAGTTACAATAAAGAAAGTTAGTTACCCAACGACCGAATATTTCATTATAGAATAGTTAAATTGTAAACATCTATAAAACAAATTTACATCAACTTTCTGCGTATTCAGTCTTACAGCATATTAAGTTAAACAACCTAACACTGGTGTGACACCTCACTTCATCATTGTAACAGTCAGATCCCACAGTTTTCTTCCGGCAAACAGTAGGCAAACCGGAAGAAATTCATACCATCCTACCGATTCATCGTGCATTTGTTAAACGGATAAAATGCTTCAGATAGAAAATGCTTTAACTGATTTACGTAGTTCATTATTCGATTCCTTCTGGGGGCTTATTGATTAGCCTGGCGCCAATCTGGGGTGGCAATCGCTTTACACGTCGTAGTCGTAGCTGGGACTGAGAGACGGATCTGCCTCTCCCTCCTCCTAGACGTAAGACCACCGTCCTGGTCCTGACCAACATGACAGACTCTGTCATGCGAGAAGATATGCATTTGAAACAGTGAAACTTTTATATTAGTATTGATAATGGAAGAAATATATAATTAAGTAAGAAAATTAAGTGTCCCACGACATGGATCACCACGTGGTGAGGTGGAAACAGTTTGTATTTCTTGGTGATTCCCTCTGATTTAATTTGAATTAAAACGAGAAGAAATTCCTGTGAAAATATTTTTACAAAACTATTTGAGAAAGAATAATTAACTGACATTTTTAAACATTAAAAAACAAAAAAAATACATTTTTTATAAAGAAACCTACAAATAAAGTAAACATAATACGACGATTTCAAGTAAGCTGGAGTACGAATTACAGAGGCTGTGCCCCCCCCCCCCCACATACAGTAGAAGTTACAGAGGCTACTATGGCTGCTGTGTCATCCATATACACTAAGGTTACAGAGATTACTATGTTGGCTGTATCCCCCACATATAGTTATGGTTACAGAGGCTACTATGGCTGCTGTGTCATCCATATACACTACAACTTACAGAGGTTACTATGGCTGCTGTGTCCCCCACATATTGTATTGGTTAGAGAGGCTACTATGACTGCTGTGTCATCCATATACACTACAAGTTACAGATGTTACTATGGCTGCTGTGTCATCAATATACACTACAAGTTACAAATGTTACTATGGCTGCTGCGTCATCCATATACACTACAAGTTACAGAGGCTACTATGGCTGCTGTGTCATACATATACACTACAAGTTACAGAGGTTACTATGTTGGCTGTGTCCCCCACATATAGTATTGGTTACAGAGGCTACTATGGCTGCTGTGTCACCCATATACACTACAGGTTATAGAGGATACTACGTTTGCTGTGTCCCCCACATATAGTATTGGGTACAGAGGCTACTATGGCTGCTGTGTCACCCATATACACTACAGGTTATAGAGGATACTACGTTTGCTGTGTCCCCCACATATAGTATTGGGTACATAGGCTACTATGGCTGCTGTGTCACCCATATACACTACAAGTTACAGAGGTTACTATGTTGGCTGTGTCCCCCACATATAGTATTGGTTACAGAGGCTACTATGGCTGCTGTGTCACCCATATACACTACAAGTTACAGAGGTTACTATGTTGGCTGTGTCCCCCACATATAGTATTGGGTACAGAGGCTACTATGGCTGCTGTGTCACCCATATACACTACAAGTTACAGAGGTTACTATGTTGGCTGTGTCCCCCACATATAGTATTGGTTACAGAGGCTACTATGGCTGCTGTGTCACCCATATACACTACAGGTTATAGAGGATACTACGTTTGCTGTGTCCCCCACATATAGTATTAGTTACAGAGGCTACTATGGCTGCTGTGTCACCCATATACACTACAGGTTATAGAGAATACTACGTTTGCTGTGTCCCCCACATACAGTATTGGGTACAGAGGCTACTATGGCTGCTGTGTCACCCATATACACTACAGGTTATAGAGGATACTACGTTTGCTGTGTCCCCCACATATAGTATTGGGTACAGAGGCTACTATGGCTGCTGTGTCACCCATATACACTAAAGGTTATAGAGGATACTACGTTTGCTGTGTCCCCCACATATAGTATTGGGTACAGAGGCTACTATGGCTGCTGTGTGACCCATATACACTACAGGTTATAGAGGATACTACGTTTGCTGTCCACCACATATAGTATTGGGTACAGAGGCTACTATGGCTGCTGTGTCAACCATATACACTAAAGGTTATAGAGGATACTACGTTTGCTGTGTCCCCCACATATAGTATTGGTTACAGAGGCTACTATGGCTGCTGTGTGACCCATATACACTACAGGTTATAGAGGATACTACGTTTGCTGTGTCCCCCCACATAAGGTAGAGTCTACTAAGTCCACCACATAGATTTGTGTAGTGTTGATTCAAGATTAATTTATTGACAAAATATGAACTGTTACAGTTGTCTATGCAAGTCATAATACAAAAATAACATCATTAATCAAGAACATAAAATAATACACAAGTAACATCATACGTATATTAATTCTAAGACAATTTTTCACTATATAAAAAAATAGTGAAAAATATGTTGAGTTAGGGCAGGGCTGGCCAACCTTGTGCTTTTCGCGGTTGACGTACCGAGCTCCACCGCGAGGGTTGGAACATGTTCAACATGCTTGCAAGTCTGTGGGGACTTAAATACCGAAGAAAGTCCTCACATTGGTCAATAGAATAGACAGTATAACTATTTTTAGTTATTCAATAATCGCGGTAATGATCAGTCCATACCAGCATGGAAATGAATCTTCATAATATTAAAATGTTTAACTAAAACATAGATACATTAGCTGATAGTCCATTTATAAAACATCAGCGTCAGACCATATTAGTAGGACAACTATTCACTTAAACAAATAGTACAGCACTAAAAATCTGTGTAGAAGATGCAAATTTAAATCTATTTCGAGGCCTATTTAGACTCGGTGAAAGCGTCGACTGATCATCATGAATTTGTATATGTAGATACTATCTACCTATCTATAGGCAACGAGAATATTTATACGTAGATACTATCTACCTATTTATAGGTAACGTGAATATTTATTTATACGTAGATACTATCTACCTATTTATAGGTAACGTGAATATTTATACGTAGATACTATCTACCTATTTATAGGTAACGTGAATATTTATACGTAGATACTATCTACCTATTTATAGGTAACGTGAATATTTATACGTAGATACTACCTACTAATCTATAGGTAACCTGAATATTTATACGTAGATACTATCTACCTATTTATAGGTAACGTGAATATTTATTTATACGTAGATACTATCTACTAATCTATAGGTAACCTGAATATTTATACGTAGATACTATCTACCTATTTATAGGTAACGTGAATATTTATTTATACGTACATACTATCTAATAATCTATAGGTAACCTGAATATGTATTCGTAGATACTATCTACCTATCTATAGGCAACGTGAATATTTATTTATACGTACATACTATCTAATAATCTATAGGTAACCTGAATATGTATTCGTAGATACTATCTACCTATCTATAGGCAACGTGAATATTTATTTATACGTAGATACTATCTAATAATCCATAGGTAACCTGAATATGTATACGTAGATACTATCTACCTATCTATAGGCAACGTGAATATTTATTTATACGTAGATACTATCTACTAATCTATAGGTAACCTGAATATTTATACGTAGATACTATCTACCTATCTATAGGCAACGTGAATATTTATTTATACGTAGATACTATCTACTAATCTATAGGTAACCTGAATATTTATACGTAGATACTATCTACCTATTTATAGGTAACGTGAATATTTATTTATACGTAGATACTATCTAATAATCTATAGGTAACCTGAATATGTATACGTAGATACTATCTACCTATCTATAGGCAACGTGAATATTTATTTCGTTTCAAACTACAATTATTTTACCACTAACCATTTTGCAAAATTAAAAATATCTAAAACATAAGACAAATAATTCTTTGAATAAACTCTAAAATAAGTTATTTTTATTATTTTTATGTTTTTAAATGTTCATTCTACTTTTGTAAATTACTTATTATTATGATAACAAATCTGTACATTGGTAGCTTATAATGAATAGGTTAGTATAGCTCTCAATCAGTGATAGTTGTAGAGATAAGTTTTAAAACTGATTGTAAACATGCATGTGATATGAAATATCAAATTCGTAAATTAAGCGTTTTTAGAAGTTTACTTCCAAGCTCAACAAAGGCCAATTATTTCAAAAGAGTATATTCTCGGTCATTACTTCCAACTACAGTTTCGGATTGACTGTTTGAGATAGTTAAAAAGGGAACAAACAAAAAATTTGTCGAAAATTCCATGACGTCACACTATTTAGTTCCCAGATGTTACATTTCACAATTTCCAATAATTGCTCTTCAACACTCACGATTCCAGGAGGAAATGTGGCTAGAGCCAGGGGGGATGGTCATATTAATAAATGTTCTTTAAATGTTATGGCCATCCATTAACTGTTTATGTATAGAAAAAAGCGTATGAATCACAAAAAAGAATTTAAATAACATTTTCATTCTATAATTATGAAATAAGAAAATCAAATAAACTAAATATCCAAAACTCTAAATATTCAACAACACAAAAATTATTAATTTATGAATATTAAATTATATAATAAATTTCCTCATCAAATTAAAAATGTAAAAATAAAACAATTAAAAAATTTATAATTATTTTAGAGGAATCTTGATTCAAGATTAAAGACTTCTTTAAAATTAATGTAGCCTAAGTAGAATTTTAATAAAAATTAATATTTAAATTTAATCAAATATTTCCCTTTATAGCATTGTAATGGTAGGTTCTATACTAGAATAATAATTACTATCAGATAATCAGAACAAAAACCAGAGTCACTTCTACCTCGTCTACTTGTATAGACAATATAGCGATAAGCTCAAATTATGGCAAGTTTACCTTACATAATATAGATGTGTCATTTTCAGACCATAATGCACTATTAATTACCTTGCCTAAAATTAAAGCAGTTGCTAAAAATAGCTACAATTTAAGAATCAAAAAAAGAGGATTATAGTTAATTTTTCTAGACTGATTGAATACAGAATTACGTTTATGGTAATGCTTTATTCAGTAGAACTTAACTATAACAACTTCTTAAATAAATTCATCTTATGTATGAATAAGTTCTCACCAAGTACAATTAAAACTCAAAAAAGTGAAAAACAAAATTGTATAACTAGGGGTATTAAAATAGCAGCTGTGAAAAAACCGAGAATTACATAGAGCAACAAAAATAAACCAATTTAAAACTATGTTAAAATGTATAAACTAATCTTTAAACAATAGGGCAAAAATAATGGAAAATGATAAAAATATCAGTAGATCTAGAAACAGATGAAAAGCAACTTGGTCTTTAGTTAAAAGAATGATTGGCTTAAATAGAAAAGTAATAATAATAACAGTAATGTTAGTTTAGAAATAAGAAATAAGGGATTTCATAACCCAAGAATTGTGGCCAAGTTATTGAATTCACATTATGTAAATATTGATAGTAACAATGATGTTCCTAAGGTTAAGTAACACTCATATGATTCAAATAGGCCTAATATAGGTTTAAATTTAGACTCATTTGATCATGTTAAAGTGGAAGAAATGGAAACGATTATTAATAATCTGTTGAGTGGTAAAGTCTCTGGGTGGGACAATATTCCAACATTCTTACTCAAACTTGCAGTTAAAGTTATTAATAATCTGTTGAGTGGTAAAGTCTCTGGGTGGGACAATATTCCAACATTCTTACTCAAACTTGCAGTTAAAGTTATTAATAATCTGTTGAGTGGTAAAGTCTCTGGGTGGGACAATATTCCAACATTCTTACTCAAACTTGCAGTTAAAGTTATTAATAATCTGTTGAGTGGTAAAGTCTCTGGGTGGGACAATATTCCAACATTCTTACTCAAACTTGCAGTTAAAGTTATTAATAATCTGTTGAGTGGTAAAGTCTCTGGGTGGGACAATATTCCAACATTCTTACTCAAACTTGCAGTTAAAGTTATTAATAATCTGTTGAGTGGTAAAGTCTCTGGGTGGGACAATATTCCAACATTCTTACTCAAACTTGCAGTTAAAGTTATTAATAATCTGTTGAGTGGTAAAGTCTCTGGGTGGGACAATATTCCAACATTCTTACTCAAACTTGCAGTTAAAGTTATTAATAATCTGTTGAGTGGTAAAGTCTCTGGGTGGGACAATATTCCAACATTCTTACTCAAACTTGCAGTTAAAGTTATTAATAATCTGTTGAGTGGTAAAGTCTCTGGGTGGGACAATATTCCAACATTCTTACTCAAACTTGCAGTTAAAGTTATTAATAATCTGTTGAGTGGTAAAGTCTCTGGGTGGGACAATATTCCAACATTCTTACTCAAACTTGCAGTTAAAGTTATTAGTCCTTACCTAACTTCACTCATAAAGCAAGCCTTTGAAGAAGGGACTTTTTCTCAAAAGCCCAAATATTCTGAAGTAAATCCAGTATATAAGAAAGGCTCAATTAAAGATATATCAAATTATAGACCTATTTCAGTGCTGAATAACATATCTAAGATTTTCTAAAGAGCTATAAATCTGGCATTCTATTTTCTAGAGGCAAATAATCTCATTCAACACGAACAGTATGGTTTCAGGAAGAACAGGAGTACAGAAATCGTGCTGGCTTCCTTTGTAAAAAGTTTTACAAAAGCCTTGGATGGATCACAGTTAACAGTAGGTGTTTTCTGTGATCTATCCAGGCCTTTTGACTCTATTGATCACCAAATACTCTTAACTAAAATGAGGAACGTAGGTATTAGGGGAAAAGGTTTTTCATTGTTAAAGTCATATTTATTGAATAGATATCAAAGAACGGTTGTAAATAAATATTCACATACATACAAATTTAAATGGAGAAAAATAATCTATGGAGTTCCTCAAGGTTCAATATTAGGGCCTGTTTTCTTTTTAATGTACATCAATGATCTACCAATTGACTATCCAAGACAATTTTTATTTTTGTCTGACGACACAAATGTTTTATTAATTGATAAATTTCTTCAGAGTCTAATAAACAATATTAATGATACCTTAAATAAACTGGAAAACTGGTTCAAAGATAATTGTCTAACATTAAATCACGACAAATCAAACATTCTACAATTTAAAGCCAAAAACTGTGCTAATAATGAACTGAGTTCTCCAATATCTTTCAATATTGTCGAACATTTCGGGAGTTTTCATTGAAAAATACCTAAATTGGAAAAACCACGTTGATTTTTTAGTAAAGAAATTAAGTACCTATAGATATGCTTTCAAAATATTAATAAATTCAGTCTCCTAAGAAACCTGCAGAATTGTTTATTTTGGGTACATTCAGTCAATTTTAAGATATGGAATTGTTGTGTGGGGTTTATCTTTTGATTTCAATAGAATTTTTAGAGCACAAAAAGTATTACTACGTATAATAGGGAAAAAAATGGACCTAGAGACAGTTGTAAAAGAGTTTTCATTAAAAATAACATGCTCACTCTACCCAGCTTATTATATTCTTGAAGTTTTAAAATATGTACATACAAATTTTAAAAGCTTACAACAAATTCACTATGACCACTTTTAGAATACAAGGCATAAACACTTATTTAAGTATCCTTTCCATAATTTGACTTTGTTTGAAAAGAGTCCTACCTACATGGGTATAAAAACTATATAATAAAATTACTCTCCATGTAAAAAACCTACCTTATTCTACATTTATAACAACAATAAATGAAATGTTAGTCAATAAAGCGTATTATAGTGTTGGAAATATGTTTAATGGTACATTGGGCCTATAGAACATTGAATGTTAGGAAATTTATATTATTCTAGATTCAGAAAAAACTATTTACAGTAAAAATGACAGCACCAGTTTTAATGTTATTCGTGTAACTATTGTATGAAATGTTGTGTGCAAATAATTAATTGTGATTTTATTTTGATTTTGAAAAATGATCGGACTGTGAAAGCGCAACTGAAGGGGGATAGCAGTATTAGCGAATGACGTGAGTACCATTGTTCAAAGAAACATCAGACTGTCCGCTCATATGGGTCTCGTTAACAGAATATGTATCGCCAGTCCCCTCCCTCACCAGCACACGCTTAAGTGACTTAATAGCTCAACTAAAACTACAAAAAAAGTCGTCAAAGCGTTGATTTGAAACCATTCACTATTACATAGCAGTAGAGCATGTTTACAGTCAATGGTTATAATGTACACGTGCTGTGAGTGAAATGAGTCTTATTTATGTTGCGATTAGAGATCGCAAAGATATATCGGAAATATCGATAAATATTTTTCTATATATTAGTATCGATAATATCTTTCAATAATTTTGGCCATATCGATATTTTATTACGATATATCATATCACTAATTATTGATGTTTTCTCTCTCCCCAAATTCATCAACATTCAAAAATCATATTTAAAATGCCTCTTTAGCATAGAAAACATGCATTAGGTATTTATTATTTATATTTATTATTAATAATTATAAAAAAAATTAACTATACAGTTTTTATTTTTGTTTTTTTACTGTGACGTTAACCACTAAAATGAAGTTTATTGTAGAATTGTTAATAACTTCTACCATAGCTATATACAAGAGACATAACAATGACACTTTACGTACTGCTAACCACAGAGAGACCTTGTTAATAACTTCTACCATAGCAATATACAAGAGACATAACAATTACACTTTACGTACTGCTAACCACAGAGAGACCTTGTTAATAACTTCCGCTGTAGCTATATACAAGAGACATAACAATGACACTTTACGTACTGCTAACCACAGAGAGACCTTGTTAATAACTTCCGCTGTAGCTATATACAAGAGACATAACAATGACACTTTACGTACTGCTAACCACAGAGAGACCTTGATAATAACTTCCGCTGTAGCTATATACAAGGGACATAACAATGACACTTTACGTACTGCTAACCACAGAGAGACCTTGTTAATAACTTCCACTGTAACTATATACAAGAGACATAACAATGAAACATCACGTACTGCTAACCACAGAGAGACCTTGTTAATAACTTCTACCGTAGCTATATACAAGAGACATAACAATGACACTTTACGTACTGCTAACCACAGAGAGACCTTGATAATAACTTCTACCGTAGCTATATACAAGAGACATAACAATGACACTTTACGTACTGCTAACCAAAGAGAGACCTTAATAATAACTTCCGCTGTAGCTATATACAAGAGACATAACAATGACACTTTACGTACTGCTAACCACAGAGAGACCTTGATAATAACTTCTACCGTAGCTATATACAAAAGACATAACAATGACACTTTACGTACTGCTAACCACAGAGAGACCTTGATAATAACTTCTACCGCAGCTATATACAAGAGACATAACAATGACACTTTACGTACTGCTAGACACAGAGAGACCTTGATAATAACTTCTACCGTAGCTCTATACAAGAGACATAACAATGACACTTTACGTACTGCTAACCACAGAGAGATCTTGTTAATAACTTCTACCTTAGCTATATACAAGAGACATAACAATGACACTTTACGTACTGCTAACCACAGAGAGACCTTGATAATAACTTCCGCTGTAGCTATATACAAGACATATAACAATGACACTTTACGTACTGCTAACCACAGAGAGACCTTGTTAATAACTTCCGCTGTAGCTATATACATGAGACATAACAATGACACTTTACGTACTGCTAACCACAGAGAGACCTTGTTAATAACTTCCGCTGTAGCTATGTACAAGAGAAATAACAATGACACTTTACGTACTGCTAACCACAGAGAGACCTTGTTAATAACTTCTGCTGTGGCTATATACAAGGGACATAACAATGACACTTTACGTACTGCTAACCACAGAGAGACCTTGATAATAACTTCCGCTGTAGCTATATACAAGAGACATAACAATGACACTTTACGTACTGCTAACCACAGAGAGACCTTGATAATAACATCCGCTTTAGCTATACACAAGAGACATAACAATGACACTTTACGTACTACTAACCACAGAGAGACCTTGATAATAACTTCTACCGTAGCTATATACAAGAGACATAACATTGACACTTTACGTACTGCTAACCACAGAGAGACCTTGTTAATAACTTCTACCGTAGATATATACAAGAGACATAACAATGACACTTTACGTACTGCTAACCACAGAGAGACCTTATTAATAACTTCTACCGTAGCTATATACAAGAGACAAAACAATGACACTTTACGTACTGCTAACCACAGAGAGACCTTGTTAATAACTTCTACCGTAGCTATATACAAGAGACATAACAATGAAACTTTACGTACTGCTAACCACAGAGAGACCTTGATAATAACTTCTACCGTAGCTATATACAAGAGACATAACAATGACACTTTACGTACTGCTAACCACAGAGAGACCTTGATAATAACTTCCGCTGTAGCTATATACAAGAAACATAACAATGACACTTAACGTACTGCTAACCACAGAGAGACCTTGTTAATAACTTCCGCTGTAGCTATATACAAGAGACATAACAATGACACTTTACGTACTGCTAACCACAGAGAGACCTTGTTAATAACTTATGCTGTAGCTATATACAAGAGACATAACAATGACACTTTACGTACTGCTAACCACAGAGAGACCTTGTTAGCACTTGACTGCCAGCGTAGATAATTTATTATGTCATTCTAAAGCCGCCGTAGTACAGCTGTATGTCTGCCTGACGCCATGAGGGTCACCGGTAGCCCACGTCATACGTGTCGCTGTGCGCCATGTGGGCCACCGGTGGCCCCCGCGTCTTTTATAAATCAAACACAAATTGTAGCGCCATTTTTAGTATTACGTAATTTTTAATGATATATTCTGAAAGCTCATAAAATGTGATAGAAAACAGTCCTCTGGTTTTTAAATAAAGCAACCCTAAATACGTTTTTATTTTTATATTTTTGAACTAGTTTTTACGACATTTAGACAGACTAGTTTCTGTCACAAAAAGAATCAATGTCACTTACTAAACACCTTACCTCAAAAGCTGATCAGTGCGCGGGAAGAAAATATAAAAATCACAACAAAACAGCTGAAACATAATATCATATGGCGTATGTAAAGTTTTGCCGCCACGCCATGAGGGCCACCGGTATACCTCATCAATAACTTCACAAAATGGCGGCAAAAGACCGGATGTCGGCTATTTCTGTACTCGGGGGGTCATTTCCGGTTGTATGGAACACAGAACTCGGAACAATGAATATTAAACTTTACCGTAGAAACAGCTGTGGCGCCAGGCTGAAATCTAGTGAGGGCCACCGGTGGCCCTCATGGCGTGAGCTAAAATTGTTGTGTGGGCCACCGGTGGCCCTCATGGCAGTCAACGTGTTAATAACTTCGGCTGTAGCTATATACAAGAGACATAACAATGACACTTTACGTACTGCTAACCACAGAGAGACCTTGTTAATAACTTCCGCTGTAGCTATATACAAGAGACATAACAATGACACTTTACGTACTGCTAACCACAGAGAGACCTTGTTAATAACTTCGGCTGTAGCTAAATACAAGAGACATAACAATGACACTTTACGTACTGCTAACCACAGAGAGACCTTGATAATAACTTCCGCTGTAGCTATATACAAGAGACATAACAATGACACTTTACGTACAGCTAACCTCAGAGAGACCTTGTTAATAACTTCCGCTGTAGCTATATACAAGAGACATAACAATGACACTTTACGTACTGCTAACCACAGAGCGACCTTGTTAATAACTTCCGCTGTAGCTATATACAAGAGACATAACAATGACACTTTACGTACTGCTAACCACAGAGAGACCTTGTTAATAACTTCTACCGTAGCTATATACAGGAGACATAACAATGACACTTTACGTACTGCTAACCACAGAGAGACCTTAATAATATTTTCCGCTGTAGCTATATACAAGAGACATAACAATGACACTTTACGTACTGCTAACCACAGAGAGACCTTGATAATAACTTCCGCTGTAGCTACATACAAGAGACATAACACTGACACTTAACGTACTGCTAACCACAGAGAGACCTTGATAATAACTTCCGCTGAAGCTATATACAAGAGACATAACAATGACACTTTAAGTACTGCTAACCACAGAGAGACCTTGATAATAACTTCCGCTGTAGCTATGTACAAGAGAAATAACAATGACACTTTACGTACTGCTAACCACAGAGAGACCTTGTTAATAACTTCTGCTGTGGCTATATACAAGGGACATAACAATGACACTTTACGTACTGCTAACCACAGAGAGACCTTGATAATAACTTCCGCTGTAGCTATATACAAGAGACATAACAATGACACTTTACGTACTGCTAACCACAGAGAGACCTTGTTAATAACTTCTACCGTAGCTATATACAAGAGACATAACAATGACACTTTACGTACTGCTAACCACAGAAAGACCTTGATAATAACTTCCGCTGTAGCTATATACAAGAGACATAACAATGACACTTTACGTACTGCTAACCACAGAGAGACCTTGATAATAACTTCCGCTGTAGCTATATACAAGAGACATACCACTGACACTTAACGTACTGCTTACAACAGAGAGACCTTGATAATAACTTCCGCTGTAGCTATATACAAGAGACATAACAATGACACTTTACGTACTGCTAACCACAGAGAGACCTTGATAATAACTTCCGCTGTAGCTATATACAAGAGACATAACAATGACACTTTACGTACTGCTAACCACAGAGAGACCTTGATAATAACTTCCGCTGTAGCTATATACAAGAGACATAACACTGACACTTAACGTACTGCTAACCACAGAGAGACCTTAATAATAACTTCCGCTGTAGCTATATACAAGAGACATAACAATGACACTTTACGTACTGCTAACCACAGAGAGACCTGGATAATAACTTCCGCTGTAGCTATATACAAGAGACATAACAATGACACTTTACATACTGCTAACCACAGAGAGACCTTGTTAATAACTTCCGCTGTAGCTATATACAAGAGACATAACAATGACACTTTACGTACTGCTAACCACAGAGAGACCTTGATAATAACTTCGGCTGTAGCTATATACAAGAGACATAACAATGACACTTTACGTACTGCTAACCACAGAGAAACCTTGATAATAACTTCCGCTGTAGCTATATACAAGAGACATAACAATGACACTTTACGTACTGCTAACCTCAGAGAGACCTTGTTAATAACTTCCGCTGTAGCTATATACAAGGGACATAACAATGACACTTTACGTACTGCTAACCACAGAGATACCTTGTTAATAACTTCCGCTGTAACTATATACAAGAGACATAACATTGAAACATCACGTACTGCTAACCACAGAGAGACCTTGTTAATAACTTCTACCGTAGCTATATACAAGAGACATAACAATGACACTTTACGTACTGCTAACCACAGAGAGACCTTGATAATAACTTCCGCTGTAGCTATATACAAGAGACATAACAATGACACTTTACGTACTACTAACCGCAGAGATACCTTGATAATAACTTCCGCTGTAGCTATATACAAGAGACATAACAATGACACTTTACGTACTGCTAACCACAGAGAGACCTTGATAATAACTTCCGCTGTAGCTATATATAAGAGACATAACACTGACACTTAACGTACTGCTAACCACAGAGAGACCTTAATAATAACTAACGGTGTATCTATATACAAGAGACATAACAATGACACTTTACGTACTGCTAACCACAGAGAGACCTTGATAATAACTTCCGCTGTAGCTATATACAAGAGACATAACAATGACACTTTACATACTGCTAACCACAGAGAGACCTTGATAATAACTTCCGCTGTAGCTATATACAAGAGACATAACAATGACACTTTACGTACTGCTAACCACAGAGAGACCTTGATAATAACTTCCGCTGTAGATATATAGAAGAGATATAACAATGACACTTTACGTACTGCTAACCACAGAGAGAGACCTTGATAATAACTACCGCTGTAGATATATAGAAGAGACATAACAATGACACTTTACATACTGCTAACCACAGAGAGCGACCTTAATAATAACTTCCGCTGTAGATATATAGAAGTGACATAACAATGACACTTTACGAACTGCTAACCACAGAGAGAGACCTTGATAATAACTTTCACTGTAGATATATAGAAGAGACATAACAATGACACTTTACGTACTGCTAACCACAGAGAGACCTTGATAATAACTTCCGCTGTAGATATATAGAAGAGAAATAACAATGACACTTTACGTACTGCTAACCACAGAGAGACCTTGATAATAACTTCCGCTGTAGATATATAGAAGAGACATAACAATCACACTTTACGTACTGCTAACCACAGAGAGACACCTTGATAATAACTTCCGCTGTAGATATATAGAAGAGACAGAACAATGACACTTTACGTACTGCTAACCACAGAGAGACCTTGTTAATAACTTCCGCTGTAGCTATATACAAGAGACATAACAATGACACTTTACGTACTGCTAACCACAGAGAGACCTTGATAATAACTTCCGCTGTAGATATATAGAAGAGACATAACAATGACACTTTACGTACTGCTAACCACAGAGAGAGACCTTGATAATAACTTCCGCTGTATATATATAGAAGAGACATAACAATGACACTTTACGTACTGCTACCCACAGAGAGACCTTGATAATAACTTCCGCTGTAGATATATACAAGACACATAACAATGACACTTTACGTACTGCTAACCACAGAGAGACCTTGTTAATAACTTCCGCTGTAGCTATATACAAAAGACATAACAATGACACTTTACGTACCGCTAACCACAGAGAGACCTTGATAATAACTTCCGCTGTAGCTATATACAAGAGACATAACAATGACACTTTACGTACTGCTAACCACAGAGAGACCATGATAATAACGTCCGCTTTAGCTATATACAAGAGACATAACAATGACACTTTACGTACTGCTAACCACAGAGAGACCTTGATAATAACTTCCGCTGTAGCTATATACAAGAGACATAACAATGACACTTTACGTACTGCTAACCACAGGAAGACCTTGATAATAACTTCCGCTGTAGCTATATACAAGAGACATAACAATGACACTTTACGTACTGCTAACCACAGAGAGACCTTGTTAATAACTTCTGCTGTAGCTATATACAAGAGACATAACAATGAAACTTTACGTACTGCTAACCACAGAGAGACCTTGTTAATAACTTCCGCAGTAGCTATATACAAGAGACATAACAATGACACTTTACGTACTGCTAACCACAGAGAGACGTTGATAATAACTTCTGCTGTAGCTATATACCAGAGACATAACAATGACACTTTACGTACTGCTAACCACAGAGAGACCTTGTTAATAACTTTCGCTGTAGCTATGTACAAGAGAAATAACAATGACACTTTACGTTCTGCTAACCACAGAGAGACCTTGTTAATAACTTCTACCGTAGCTATATACAAGAGACATAACAATGACACTTTACGTACTGCTAACCACAGAAAGACCTTGTTAATAACTTCTACCGTAGCTATACACAGGAGACATAACAATGACACTTTACGTACTGCTAACCACAGAGAGACCTTGTTAATAACTTCTACCGTAGCTATACACAGGAGACATAACAATGACACTTTACGTACTGCTAACCACAGACAGACCTTGATAATAACTTCGGCTGTAGCTATATACAAGAGACATAACAATGACACTTTACGTACTGCTAACCACAGAGAGACCTTGTTAATAACTTCTACCGTAGCTATACACAGGAGACATAACAATGACACTTTACGTACTGCTAACCACAGAGAGACCTTGTTAATAACTTCTACCGTAGCTATATACAAGAGACATAACAATGACACTTTACGTACTGCTAACCACAGAAAGACCTTGTTAATAACTTCTACCGTAGCTATACACAGATGACATAACAATGACACTTTACGTACTGCTAACCACAGAGAGACCTTGTTAATAACTTCTACCGTAGCTATACACAGGAGACATAACAATGACACTTTACGTACTGCTAACCACAGAAAGACCTTGTTAATAACTTCTACCGTAGCTATGTACAAGAGACATAACAATGACACTTTACGTACTGCTAACCACAGAGAGACCTTGTTAATAACTTCTACCGTAGCTATATACAAGAGACATAACAATGACACTTTACGTACTGCTAACCACAGAGAGACCTTGTTAATAACTTCTACCGTAGCTATACACAGGAGACATAACAATGACACTTTACGTACTGCTAACCACAGAGAGACCTTGTTAATAACTTCTACCGTAGCTATACACAGGAGACATAACAATGACAATTTACGTTCTGCTAACCACAGAGAGACCTTGTTAATAACTTCTACCGTAGCTATACACAAGAGACATAACAATGACACTTTACGTTCTGCTAACCACAGAAAGACCTTGATAATAACTTCTGCTGTAGCTATATACAAGAGACATAACAATGACACTTTACGTACTGCTAACCACAGAGAGACCTTGTTAATAACTTCTACCGTAGCTATACACAGGAGACATAACAATGACACTTTACGTTCTGCTAACCACAGAGAGACCTTGTTAATAACTTCTACCGTAGCTATATACAAGAGACATAACAATGACACTTTACGTACTGCTAACCACAGAGAGACCTTGATAATAACTTCCGCTGTAGCTATATACAAGAGACATAACAATGACACTTAACGTACTGCTAACCACAGAGAGACCTTGTTAATAACTTCCGCTGTAGCTATATACAAGAGACATAACAATGACACTTTACGTACTGCTAACCACAGAAAGACCTTGTTAATAACTTCCGCTGTAGCTATATACAAGAGACATAACAATGACACTTTACGTTCTGCTAACCACAGAGAGAGACCTTGATAATAACTTCCGCTGTAGCTATATACAAGAGACATAACAATGACACTTTACGTACTGCTAACCACAGAGAGACCTTGATAATAACTTCCGCTGTAGCTATATACAAGAGACATAACAATGACACTTTACGTTCTGCTAACCACAGAAAGACCTTGTTAATAACTTCCGCTGTAGCTATATACAAGAGACATAACAATGACACTTTACGTTCTGCTAACCACAGAAAGACCTTGTTAATAACTTCCGCTGTAGCTATATACAAGAGACATAACAATGACACTTTACGTTCTGCTAACCACAGAAAGACCTTGTTAATAACTTCCGCTGTAGCTATATACAAGAGACATAACAATGACACTTTACGTTCTGCTAACCACAGAAAGACCTTGTTAATAACTACCGCTGTAGCTATATACAAGAGACATAACAATGACACTTTACGTTCTGCTAACCACAGAAAGACCTTGTTAATAACTTCCGCTGTAGCTATATACAAGAGACATAACAATTACACTTTACGTTCTGCTAACCACAGAAAGACCTTGTTAATAACTTCCGCTGTAGCTATATACAAGAGACATAACAATGACACTTTACGTTCTGCTAACCACAGAAAGACCTTGTTAATAACTTCCGCTGTAGCTATATACAAGAGACATAACAATGACACTTTACGTACTGCTAACCACAGAAAGACCTTGTTAATAACTTCCGCTGTAGCTATATACAAGAGACATAACAATGACACTTTACGTTCTGCTAACCACAGAGAGACCTTGATAATAACTTCCGCTGTAGCTATATACAAGAGACATAACAATGACACTTTACGTTCTGCTAACCACAGAAAGACCTTGTTAATAACTTCCGCTGTAGCTATATACAAGAGACATAACAATGACACTTTACGTACTGCCAACCACAGAGAGACCTTGATAATAACTTCCGCTGTAGCTATATACAAGAGACATAACAATGACACTTTACGTACTGCTAACCACAGAGAGACCTTGATAATAACTTCCGCTGTAGCTATATACAAGAGACATAACAATGACACTTTACGTACTGCTAACCACAGAGAGACCTTGATAATAACTTCCGCTGTAGCTATATACAAGAGACATAACAATGACACTTTACGTACTGCTAACCACAGAGAGACCTTGATAATAACTTCCGCTGTAGCTATATACAAGAGACATAACAATGACACTTTACGTTCTGCTAACCACAGAGAGACCTTGTTAATAACTTCTACCGTAGCTATACACAGGAGACATAACAATGACACTTTACGTACTGCTAACCACAGAGAGACCTTGTTAATAACTTCTACCGTAGCTATACACAGGAGACATAACAATGACACTTTACGTACTGCTAACCACAGTAAGACCTTGTTAATAACTTCTACCGTAGCTATACACAGGAGACATAACAATGACACTTTACGTACTGCTAACCACAGGCAGACCTTGATAATAACTTCTGCTGTAGCTATATACAAGAGACAAAACAATGACACTTTATGTACTGCTAACCACAGAGAGACCTTGTTAATAACTTCTACCGTAGCTATACACAGGAGACATAACAATGACACTTTACGTACTGCTAACCACAGAGAGACCTTGTTAATAACTTCTACCGTAGCTATACACAGGAGACATAACAATGACACTTTACGTACTGCTAACCACAGACAGACCTTGATAATAACTTCTGCTGTAGCTATATACAAGAGACATAACAATGACACTTTATGTACTGCTAACCACAGAGAGACCTTGATAATAACTTCTGCTGTAGCTATATACAAGAGACATAACAATGACACTTTATGTACTGCTAACCACAGAGAGACCTTGATAATAACTTCTACCGTAGCTATACACATGAGACATAACAATGACACTTTACGTACTGCTAACCACAGAGAGACCTTGATAATAACTTCTGCTGTAGCTATATACAAGAGACATAACAATGACACTTTACGTACTGCTAACCACAGAGAGACCTTGATAATAACTTCTGCTGTAGCTATATACAAGAGACATAACAATGACACTTTACGTACTGCTAACCACAGAGAGACCTTGATAATAACTTCTGCTGTAGCTATACACAAGAGACATAACAATGACACTTTACGTACTGCTAACCACAGAGAGACCTTGATAATACCTTCCGCTGTAGCTATATACAAGAGACATAACAATGACACTTTACATACCGCTAATCACAGAGGGTCTTGTTAATAACTTCTGCTGTAGATACATACAAGAGACATAAGAATGACACTTTACGTACCTCTAACCACAGAAAGGCCTTATTAATGAAATATGCTGTGAATATATACAAAACACATAACAATGAAACATTACGTACAGCTAACCACAGAAAGGCCTTGTTATTAACTACTGCTGTAGCTATTAACAAGAGACATAACAATGACACTTTACGTACCGCTAATCACAGAGAACCTTGTTAATAACTTCTGCTGTAGACATATACAAGAGACATAACAATGACACTTTACGTACTGCTAACCACAGAGGGCCTTGTTAATAACTACTACTGTAGATATGTACAAGAGACATAACAATGACACTTTACGTACCGCTAATCACAGAGGGCCTTGTTAATAACTTCTGCTGTAGATATATACAAGAGACATAACAATGACACTTTACGTACCGCTAATCACAGAGGGCCTTGTTAATAACTTCTGCTGTAGATATATACAAGAGACATAACAATGACACTTTACGTACCGCTAATCACAGAGGGCCTTGTTAATAACTACTGCTGTATATATATACAAGAGACATAACAATGACACTTTACGTACCGCTAATCACAGAGGCCCTTCTTAATAACTACTGCTGTAGATAGATACAAGAGACATAACAATGACACTTTACGTACCGCTAATCACAGAGGGCCTTGTTAATAACTACTGCTGTAGATATATACAAGAGACATAACAATGACACTTTACGTACTGCTAATCACAGAGGGCCTTGTTAATAACTTCTGCTGTAGATAAATACAAGAGACATAACAATGACACTTTACGTACCGCTAATCACAGAGGGCCTTTTTAATCTTCTGATGTAGCTATACACAAGAGACATAACAATGACACTTTACGTACCTCTAACCACAGAAAGGCCTTGTTAATGACATCTACTGTAGCTATATACAAGAGATATGACAAAGAAACATCACGTACTACTAACCACAGAAAGGCCTTGTTAATGACATCCACTGTAGCTATATACAAGAGACATGACAATGAAACATCACGTACTACTAACCACAGAAAGGCCTTGTTAATGACATCCACTTTAGCTATATACAAGAGACATGACAATGAAACATCATGTACTACTAACCACAGAAAGGCCTTGTTAATGACTTCCACTGTAGCTATATACAAGAGACATGACAATGAAACAACACGTACTGCTAATCACAAAAAGGCCTTGTTAATGACTTCCACTGTAGCTATATACAAGAGACATAACAATGAAACATCACGTACTACTAACCACAGAAAGGCCTTGTTAATGACATCCACTGTAGCTATATACAAGAGACATGACAATGAAACATCACGTACTACTAACCACAGAAAGGCCTTGTTCATGACATCCACTGTAGCTATATACAAGAGACATGACAATGAAACATCACGTACTACTAACCACAGAAAGGCCTTGTTCATGACATCCACTGTAGCTATATACAAGAGACATGACAATGAAACATCACGTACTACTAACCACAGAAAGGCCTTGTTAATGACATCCATTGTAGCTATATACAAGAGACATGACAATGAAACATCACGTACTGCTAACTACAGAAAGGCCTTGTTAATGACTTCCACTGTAGCTATATACAAGAGACATAACAATGAAACATCATGTACTACTAACCACAGAAAGGCCTTGTTAATGACTTCCACTGTAGCTATATACAAGAGACATGACAATGAAACAACACGTACTGCTAATCACAAAAAGGCCTTGTTAATGACTTCCACTGTAGCTATATACAAGAGACATAACAATGAAACATCACGTACTACTAACCACAGAAAGGCCTTGTTAATGACATCCACTGTAGCTATATACAAGAGACATGACAATGAAACATCACGTACTGCTAACCACAGAAAGGCCTTGTCAATGACTTCCACTGTAGCTATATACAAGAGACATGACAATGAAACATCACGTACTGCTAACCACATAAAGGCCTTGTTAATGACATCCACTGTAGCTATATACAAGAGACATGACAATGAAACATCACGTACTGCTGACCACAAGAAGGCCTTGTTAATGACATCCACTGTAGCTATATACAAGAGACATAACAATGAAACATCACGTACTACTAACCACAGAAACGCCTTGTTAATGACATCCACTGTAGCTATATATAAGAGACATGACAATGAAACATCACGTACTGCTAACCACAGAAAGCCCTTGTTAATGACATCCACTGTAGCTATATACAAGAGACATGACAATGAAACATCACGTACTGCTGACCACAAGAAGGCCTGTTAATGTCTTCCGCTGTAGCTATATACAAGAGACATGACAATGAAACATCACGTACTGCTGACCACAGAAAGGCTTTGTTAATGACATCCACTGTAGCTATATACAAGAGACATGACAATGAAACATCACGTACTGCTGACCACAAAAAGGCCTGTTAATGACTTCCGCTGTAGCTATAACCACGAGGCATTGTTCTTATGGGATTAAGACCAATATGGCCGACAACCTGTGCAGACTTTCAAATGGGACATTTCAACCGCAATCAGGTCAATACATTTTAGTTATAAATAGACAAATTGTTTTTTTAAACAATTTCATAATAAACTAATTGTTCTGCTTATAACTTCACTTTTCTGGACGTGCTTGACAGGTAAAGATATTTAATATCCAAAAAATTAAAAATGTTACTTTGTAAGACCAAAACAATCAAATAAGTGATTTCGTGAAACGTTTTCAGCAAGGCAAACGCCGCCCTTGCGTTGGTGTTGGAGCTGCGCACTACCCACGCACTAGTCCGCCAACGTCCGACAGCATTAGATCTTTCAAGAGTTCAGTTCCTGACAAACAAAGAAGTTCTACGATATAGTCTAATTATACACAAGATTGGAAAGCTTCTCGTACAATGTATTTTGTTGTACTAACGTCAAGACATAGCTGTGAGATCACGGAAATGACAATTGTACACGAGAGTGGAAAACTAATCTGTATTTCGTTGTACTAACGTCAAGGCATAGCTGAGAGATCACGGAAGTGACAATTATATGCGAGAGTGGAAAACTACTCAGTATTTCGTTGTACTGACGTCAAGGCATAGCTGGGAGATCACGGAAGTGACAATTTTATACGAGAGCGGAAAGCTGCACTGTATTTCGTTATACTAACGTCAAGGCATAGCTGGGAGATCACGGAAGTGACAAATATACACGAGAGTGGAAAACTACATGGGCAAAGCTGTAAGATCACGGAAGTGCCAATTATACACGAGAGCGGAAAACTAAGCTGTATTTCGTTGTACTGACGTCAAGGCATAACTGTGAGATCATAGAAGTGACAATTATACACGAGAGTGGAAAACTATTCTGTATTTCGTTGTACTAACGTCAAGGCATAGCTGTGAGATCACGGAAGTGACAATTATACACGAGAGTGGAAAACTAATCTGTATTTCGTTGTACTAACGTCAAGGCATAGCTGTGAGATCACGGAAGTGACAATTATACACGAGAGTGGAAAACTAACCTGTATTTCGTTGTACTAACGTCAAGGCATAGCTGTGAGATCACGGAAGTGACAATTATACACGAGAGTGGAAAACTAATCTGTATTTCGTTGTACTAACGTCAAGGCATAGCTGTGAGATCACGGAAGTGACAATTATACACGAGAGTGGAAAACTAATCTGTATTTCGTTGTGCTAACGTCAAGTCATAGCTGAGAGATCACGGAAGTGACAATTATACACGAGAGTGGAAAACTAATCTGTATTTCGTTGTACTAACGTCAAGTCATAGCTGAGAGATCACGGAAGTGACAATTATACACGAGAGTGGAAAACTACTCAGTATTTCGTTGTACTAACGTCAAGGCATAGCTGGGAGATCACGGAAGTGACAATTTTATACGAGAGCGGAAAGCTGCACTGTATTTCGTTATGCTAACGTCAAGGCATAGCTGTGAGATCATGGAAGTGACAATTATACACGAGAGTGGAAAACTAATCTGTATTTCGTTGTACTAACGTCAAGTCATAGCTGAGAGATCACGGAAGTGACAATTATACACGAGAGTGGAAAACTAATCTGTATTTCGTTGTACTAACGTCAAGGCATAGCTGTAAGATCACGGAAGTGACAATTATACACGAGAGTGGAAAACTAATCTGTATTTCGTTGTACTAACGTCAAGGCATAGCTGTGAGATCACGGAAGTGACAATTATACACGAGAGTGGAAAACTAATCTGTATTTCGTTGTACTAACGTCAAGGCATAGCTGTGAGATCACGGAAGTGACAATTATACACGAGAGTGGAAAACTAATCTGTATTTCGTTGTACTAACGTCAAGTCATAGCTGAGAGATCACGGAAGTGCCAATTATACACGAGAGTGGAAAACTAATCTGTATTTCGTTGTACTAACGTCAAGGCATAGCTGTGAGATCACGGAAGTGACAATTATACACGAGAGTGGAAAACTAATCTGTATTTCGTTGTGCTAACGTCAAGTCATAGCTGAGAGATCACGGAAGTGACAATTATACACGAGAGTGGAAAACTAATCTGTATTTCGTTGTACTAACGTCAAGTCATAGCTGAGAGATCACGGAAGTGACAATTATACACGAGAGTGGAAAACTACTCAGTATTTCGTTGTACTAACGTCAAGGCATAGCTGGGAGATCACGGAAGTGACAATTTTATACGAGAGCGGAAAGCTGCACTGTATTTCGTTATACTAACGTCAAGGCATAGCTGGGAGATCACGGAAGTGACAAATATACACGAGAGTGGAAAACAACATGGGCAAAGCTGAAAGATCACGGAAGTGCCAATTATACACGAGAGTGGAAAACTAATCTGTATTTCGTTGTACTAACGTCAAGGCATAGCTGTGAGATCACGGAAGTGACAACTATACACGAGAGTGGAAAACTAATCTGTATTTCGTTGTACTAACGTCAAGGCATAGCTGAGAGATCACGGAAGTGACAATTATACACGAGAGTGGAAAACTAATCTGTATTTCGTTGTACTAACGCCAAGTCATAGCTGAGAGATCACGGAAGAGCCAATTATACACGAGAGTGGAAAACTAATCTGTATTTCGTTGTACTAACGTCAAGTCATAGCTGTGAGATCACGGAAGTGACAACTATACACGAGAGTGGAAAACTGCACTGTATTTCGTTGTACTAACGTCAAGGCATAGCTGTGAGATCACGGAAGTGACAACTATACACGAGAGTGGAAAGCTGCACTGTATTTCGTTGTACTAACGTCAAGGCATAGCTGAGAGATCACGGAAGAGCCAATTATACACGAGAGTGGAAAACTGCACTGTATTTCGTTGTACTAACGTCAATGCATAGCTGTGAGATCACGGAAGTGACAACTATACACGAGAGTGGAAAGCTGCACTGTATTTCGTTGTACTAACGTCAAGGCATAGCTGAGAGATCACGGAAGAGCCAATTATACACGAGAGTGGAAAACTAATCTGTATTTCGTTGTACTAACGTCAAGTCATAGCTGAGAGATCACGGAAGAGCCAATTATACACGAGAGTGGAAAACTAATCTGTATTTCGTTGTACTAACGTCAAGGCATAGCTGTGAGATCACGGAAGTGACAATTATACACGAGAGTGGAAAACTAATCTGTATTTCGTTGTACTAACGTCAAGTCATAGCTGAGAGATCAAGGAAGAGCCAATTATACACGAGAGTGGAAAACTAATCTGTATTTCGTTGTACTAACGTCAAGGCATAGCTGTGAGATCACGGAAGTGACAATTATACACGAGAGTGGAAAACTAATCTGTATTTCGTTGTACTAACGTCAAGGCATAGCTGTGAGATCACGGAAGTGACAACTATACACGAGAGTGGAAAACTAATCTGTATTTCGTTGTACTAACGTCAAGTCATAGCTGAGAGATCAAGGAAGAGCCAATTATACACGAGAGTGGAAAACTAATCTGTATTTCGTTGTACTAACGTCAAGGCATAGCTGTGAGATCACGGAAGTGACAACTATACACGAGAGTGGAAAACTAATCTGTATTTCGTTGTACTAACGTCAAGGCATAGCTGGGAGATCACGGAAGTGACAAATATACACGAGAGTGGAAAACTACATGGGCAAAGCTGAAAGATCACGGAAGTGCCAATTATACACGAGAGTGGAAAACTAATCTGTATTTCGTTGTACTAACGTCAAGGCATAGCTGTGAGATCACGGAAGTGACAATTATACACGAGAGTGGAAAACTAATCTGTATTTCGTTGTACTAACGTCAAGTCATAGCTGAGAGATCAAGGAAGAGCCAATTATACACGAGAGTGGAAAACTAATCTGTATTTCGTTGTACTAACGTCAAGGCATAGCTGTGAGATCACGGAAGTGACAACTATACACGAGAGTGGAAAACTAATCTGTATTTCGTTGTACTAACGTCAAGGCATAGCTGTGAGATCACGGAAGTGACAACTATACACGAGAGTGGAAAACTAATCTGTATTTCGTTGTACTAACGTCAAGGCATAGCTGAGAGATCACGGAAGTGACAATTATACACGAGAGTGGAAAACTAATCTGTATTTCGTTGTACTAACGCCAAGTCATAGCTGAGAGATCACGGAAGAGCCAATTATACACGAGAGTGGAAAACTAATCTGTATTTCGTTGTACTAACGTCAAGTCATAGCTGAGAGATCACGGAAGAGCCAATTATACACGAGAGTGGAAAACTAATCTGTATTTCGTTGTACTAACGTCAAGTCATAGCTGAGAGATCACGGAAGAGCCAATTATACACGAGAGTGGAAAACTAATCTGTATTTCGTTGTACTAACGTCAAGGCATAGCTGTGAGATCACGGAAGTGACAACTATACACGAGAGTGGAAAACTGCACTGTATTTCGTTGTACTAACGTCAAGGCATAGCTGTGAGATCACGGAAGTGACAACTATACACGAGAGTGGAAAGCTGCACTGTATTTCGTTGTACTAACGTCAAGGCATAGCTGAGAGATCACGGAAGAGCCAATTATACACGAGAGTGGAAAACTAATCTGTATTTCGTTGTACTAACGTCAAGTCATAGCTGAGAGATCACGGAAGAGCCAATTATACACGAGAGTGGAAAACTAATCTGTATTTCGTTGTACTAACGTCAAGTCATAGCTGAGAGATCACGGAAGAGCCAATTATACACGAGAGTGGAAAACTAATCTGTATTTCGTTGTACTAACGTCAAGGCATAGCTGTGAGATCACGGAAGTGACAATTATACACGAGAGTGGAAAACTAATCTGTATTTCGTTGTACTAACGTCAAGTCATAGCTGAGAGATCACGGAAGTGACAATTATACACGAGAGTGGAAAACTAATCTGTATTTCGTTGTACTAACGTCAAGGCATAGCTGTGAGATTACGGAAGTAACAATTATACACGAGAGTGGAAAACTAATCTGTATTTGTATATATATATATGTATGTGTATGTATGTAAGTGTGAGTGTATGTGTGTGTTTTCATGGATCAGTTAATTATTAATGTACATGATTATTTTAATTTTACTTATTTATTTATTTTTATTTTTTGCACAGAAAATATGAAATAATCAAATGAATATGTTATTTTGTTTTTCTGTGTCTGTTAGCAACGGTCTTGCTGCCAGTGCACAATAATTGTATTATAATTTAATTCAAGTGATGGCGATCCCAACACAGGATACCTAGGGGATCCCTATTTTATTTTGCCTTAGTTTAAATTTAATTAGTTTATAATAAATTGTATTAACTGTTCTGTAAAAATTATAATGGAAATGTTGTAATTGTTGGCAAAATAAAAAATTATTCTATTCTATTCTATTCTATTCTATTCTATTTCGTTGTACTAACGTCAAGGCATAGCTGTGAGATCACGGAAGTGACAATTATACACGAGAGTGGAAAACTAGTCTGTATTTCGTTGTACTAACGTCAAGGCATAGCTGTAAGATCACGGAGAGCGCAGGTGTGGGTAAATGCAACTACTGGAAATTTAAGTAGGGAAACAAATTATCAGTTTTATGATTGAGTAGTGACAGTTCAAGCTATGAATCATCTAGTTAATGATTGCTACGAAAAACTTGATTCTTTTTTTTAATTTAACAGTATTCCAAGCCAGTAAAATGCCAAAGGCAAGAATAATTTTAATTTTGAAAAACATACGTGTTGGTTTTAATCCCATAAGACCAATGTTATTTGCAAATACGAATTGCGTTAAAGTTTAACTTTAGTCAGTGCTGGTAAGTACTCGCTAGCGGGCGTTTACAATTCGCTGATTGGTGGTCAGACGAGCCTGCTTGCTGTCAACCAGCTAAGGAAAGTTCAACGTGTTCGACTATAGTCAGTGCTGGTAAGTACTAGCTGGCTGGTGTTTACAAGCCGCTGGTTGGTTTTCAGACGAGCCTGCTTGCTGTCAAGCAGCTAAGGAAAGTTCAAAGTGTTCGACTATAGTCAGTGCTGGTAAGTACTAGCTGGCTGGTGTTTACAAGCCGCTGGTTGGTTTTCAGACGAGCCTGCTTGCTGTCAACCAGCTAAGGAAAGTTTAATGTGTTCGACTATAGTCAGTGCTGGTAAGTACTAGCTGGCTGGTGTTTACAAGCCGCTGGTTGGTTTTCAGACGAGCCTGCTTGCTGTCAACCAGCTAAGGAAAGTTCAACGTGTTCGACTATAGTCAGTGCTGGTAAGTACTAGCTGGCTGGTGTTTACAAGCCACTGGTTGGTTGTCAGACGAGCCTGCTTGCTGTCAACCAGCTAAGGAAAGTTCAATGTGTTCGACTATAGTCAGTGCTGGTAAGTACTAGCTGGCTGGTGTTTACAAGCCGCTGGTTGGTTTTCAGACGAGCCTGCTTGCTGTCAACCAGCTAAGGAAAGTTTAACTTGTTCGATTATAGTCAGTGCTGGTAAGTACTAGCTGGCTGATGTTTACAAGCCGCTGGTTGGTTGTCAGACGAGCCTGCTTGCTGTCAACCAGCTAAGGAAAGTTTAACGTGTTCGACTATAGTCAGTGCTGGTAAGTACTAGCTGGTTGGTGTTTACAAGCCGCTGGTTGGTTTTCAGACGAGCCTGCTTTCTGTCAACCAGCTAAGGAAAGTTTAACGTGTTCGACTATAGTCAGTGCTGGTAAATACTAGCTGGCTGGTGTTTACAAGCCGCTGGTTGGTTTTCAGACGAGCCTGCTTACTGTCAACCAGCTAAGGAAAGTTCAACGTGTTCGACTATAGTCAGTGCTGGTAAGTACTAGCTGGCTGGTGTTTACAAGCCGCTGGTTGGTTTTCAGACGAGCCTGCTTGCTGTCAACCAGCTAAGGAAAGTTTAACGTGTTCGACTATAGTCAGTGCTGGTAAGTACTAGCTGGCTGGTGTTTATGTGTTTAAGATACGAGGTACTAGTTAACTACTCTCCTTATAGTTGTACGAAACAAGGTCCCCATTCCTATATGTACGGTAGTGTGTTTAAGATACGAGGTACTAGTTAACTACTCTCCTTATAGTTGTACGAAACAAGGTCCCCATTCCTATATGTACGGTAGTGTGTATAAGATACGAGGTACTAGTTAACTACTCTCCTTATAGTTGTACGAAACAAGGTCCCCATTCCTATATGTACGGTAGTGTGTTTAAGATACGAGGTACTAGTTAACTACTCTCCTTATAGTTGTACGAAACAAGGTCCCCATTCCTATCTGTACGGTAGTGTGTTTAAGATACGAGGTACTAGTTAACTACTCTCCTTATAGTTGTACGAAACAAGGTCCCCATTCCTATATGTACGGTAGTGTGTTTAAGATACGAGGTACTAGTTAACTACTCTCCTTATAGTTGTACGAAACAAGGTCTCCATTCCTATATGTACGGTAGTGTGTATAAGATACGAGGTACTAGTTAACTACTCTCCTTATAGTTGTACGAAACAAGGTCCCCATTCCTATATGTACGGTAGTGTGTATAAGATACGAGGTACTAGTTAACTACTCTCCTTATAGTTGTACGAAACAAGGTCCCCATTCCTATCTGTATGGTAGTGTGTTTAAGATTCGAGGTACTTGTAACTACGCTCCTCAAAGTTGTATGAAACAAGGTCCCCATTCCTATATGTACGTAAGTGTGTTTAAGATTCGAGGTACTTGTAACTACGCTCCTCAAAGTTGTATGAAACAAGGTCCCCACTCCTATCTGTATGGTAGTGTGTTTAAGATTCGAGGTACTTGTAACTACGCACCTCAAAGTTGTATGAAACAAGGTCCCCATTCCTTGTATGGTCGTGTGTTTGAGAGACGAGGTAATGTAACAACGTACCTCATAGTCGTATGAAACAAGGTCCCCATTCCTATATGTACGTTAGTGTGTTTAAGATACGAGGTACTAGTTAACTACTCTCCTTATAGTTGTACGAAACAAGGTCCCCATTCCTATCTGTACGGTAGTGTGTTTAAGATACGAGGTACTAGTTAACTACTCTCCTTATAGTTGTACGAAACAAGGTCCCCATTCCTATCTGTACGGTAGTGTGTTTAAGATACGAGGTACTAGTTAACTACTCTCCTTATAGTTGTACGAAACAAGGTCCCCATTCCTATCTGTACGGTAGTGTGTTTAAGATACGAGGTACTAGTTAACTACTCTCCTCATAGTCGTATGAAACAAGGTCCCCATTCCTATATGTACGTTAGTGTGTTTAAGATTCGAGGTACTTGTAACTACGCACCTCAAAGTTGTAAGAAAAAAGGTCCCCATTCCTATGTGTACGGTAGTGTGTTTGAGACACGATGTACTTGTAACTATGTACCTCATAGTTGTATGAAACAATATCCCCATTCCTATGTGTACGGTAGTGTGTTTGAGACACGAGGTACTTGTAACTATGTACCTCATAGTTGTATGAAACAATATCCCCATTCCTATGTGTACGGTAGTGTGTTTGAGACACGATGTACTTGTAACTATGTACCTCATAGTTGTATGAAACAATATCCCCATTCCTATGTGTACGGTAGTGTGTTTGAGACACGAGGTACTTGTAACAACGTACCTCATAGTTGTATGAAACAATATCCCCATTCCTATGTGTACGGTAGTGTGTTTGAGACACGAGGTACTTGTAACTATGTACCTCATAGTTGTATGAAACAATATCCCCATTCCTATGTGTACGGTAGTGTGTTTGAGACACGAGGTACTTGTAACAATGTACCTCATAGTTGTATGAAACAATGTCCCCATTCTTATGTGTACGGTAGTGTGTTTGAGACACGAGGTACTTGTAACAATGTACCTCATAGTCGTATGAAACAAGGTCCCCATTCCTATATGTACGGTAGTGTGTTTAAGAGACGAGATACTTGTAACAACGTACCTCATAGTTGTACGAAACAAGGTCCCCATTCCTGTACGTACGGTAGTGTGTTTAAGAGACGAGATACTTGTAACAACGTACCTCATAGTTGTACGAAACAAGGTCCCCATTCCTGTACGTACGGTAGTGTGTTTAAGAGACGAGATACTTGTAACAACGTACCTCATAGTTGTACGAAACAAGATCCCCATTCCTATATGTACGGTAGTGTGTTTGAGACACGAGGTACGTGCATAGACAATCACCAAAAGTGTCATTTATAGTCACTGCTGGCAGTCGGCCCATTCCATTAAACACACTGCCAGAAATTGACGATTTCATTTGTAAACCGTTTTTAAAAAGAATCCTGAAAACTAACTTTACCGTTTTATTCATACTTAAGTTTTCGGTTTAGCTTGGAGATAAATATGAGTAACCAACCTTGGATGACCTAATGAGTAGCCTATATTTTTTTCTGGTATTAATTTTTTTTCCAGTTTCAAATCATTACTTCGATTTTCTATTGCAAAGAGAATAAAGAAATGAATTCAAGACGTTTGTGGTCATTATTGTAACACTGTACAAAAACCTTGAATATTAACAGCGTAGCCTAAGTAATACAACAATTAAGAAAATAGGATAATAATTCTGGCAGCAATGAGAATAATAGTAAGAAATGATATAAATATAATCGCTTAAGATGGCAAGCTACCTAGAGGCAATAGAGACGTTAAATAGCTTTGATGACGAAATCCAAAGACGCCATTGAAGCATAGATCACTTAACAGGTGAGCTCCGATGAGGTAATAGAAACATAAAAATACTTAATTGCCGATATTTTTAGATGCAATAGAAACATAAAAACGCTTAATTGGCGAGCTACTTAGTGGTATAAGAAACGTAAAAACATTTGATTGTCGAGTTATTAGAGGTAATAAAAACATAAATCAACTTAATTGGCGGGCTTATTCGAGGTAATAGAAACATAAAACCACTTGATTGGCGATCTTCTTAAAGGTAATAGAAACATAAAATAACTTAATTGGCGAGCTTATTAAATGTGGCAATGTTCTTAGAGGTAATAGAAACATATAAAAACACTGAATTGGCGAGCTTCTTAGAGGTAATAGAAAAAACCACTTAATTAGTGAGCTCCATAGAGATAGTAGAAACATAAAATACTTAATTGGCAAGCACCGTAGAGGTAATAGAAACATAAAAACACTCGACTGCCTATGATAGTCAGCTGCCGTTTGAGCCCAAAGTTGCATTAAGGTGCTGGCGCCCAGACCCTCAGAGAGACATAAACCACATTAAGGTGCTGGCGCCCAGACCCTCAGAGAGATATAAACCACATTAAGGTGCTGGCGCCCAGACCCTCAGAAAGACATAAACCACATTAAGGTGCTGGCGCCCAGACCCTCAGAGAGACATAAACCACATTAAGGTGCTGGCGCCCAGACCCTCAGAGAGACATAAACCACATTAAGGTGCTGGCGCCCAGACCCTCAGAGAGATATAAACCACATTAAGGTGCTGGCGCCCAGACCCTCAGAAAGACATAAACCACATTAAGGTGCTGGCGCCCAGACCCTCAGAGAGACATAAACCACATTAAGGTGCTGGTGCCCAGACCCTCAGAGAGACATAAACCACATTAAGGTGCTGGCGCCCAGACCCTCAGAGAGACATAAACCACATTAAGGTGCTGGCGCCCAGACCCTCAGAGAGACATAAACCAAACTTTTAAGTACCTCCCACCAAAAATAAAAATCAACTAATCTAAATGTATTGCCTATATAGGCGTAACTTTAGAAAAATGTTCTAAGACCTGATAGTCCCTTTGAATTCAACATTCTCCCCTTTCAAGGAGTTTTACTTCTTTCCTTAATACTACTAAAGTAAATCGTGTTTCCTGAATACGTATGACGTTCCATTACAGTTATCAGCCTATTTATATTTTGCTAGTCCAGAGAAATATAAATAGGCTATAAATGAAACTTTATATTTCATATGTGGTATATAATATGTTCCATACCAGTGAAGAACATGTGGTATTGAACATATTCTTGTAATATGTTGACAAGAATATTTTGGTTTCTTGAAAAATACAACCAGCTCAAGAATTTCCAATTTGGATTCGAAAAAAGGCAAATAAATGGTAGACGCAATTTGCAGTCATGTGAAAATCACTTCAGAATACCATCGTGTATTTCTTGAGATCTGCTAGGCATTATATTACAATTCACTGGCGTGACATAGGCTCGTGGCGTTACAGACTTAGCCTTATCGTGACAGAACAAAGTTGATTGGATCTTAAGCCAACTTTTAGGCCACATTAAATTTGATTACACGGTGACTATCCTCAGTATAACACTTTTCCTGGTCTATATCAATGAAATAGGGTCATCACTTCTGCGCGGTTGACTACTGCAAAATGCCGATGACACAGTTGTATGCTTCTGTTAAATATCAAAGGAAGTTTTGGTACAACATGCTCTTGTAGATCTTTACAGTTGTGTAGAATAATCTTGTTTCAAACCACAAACTCTAAAATAATCAATGTTATCAATTTACCTTCCCAATCATTAGCTGCTGTTGAATTTTCTGCCATATTTTTTGCATACTCCATACAATAAAAAGTCTAATCTTCAAAATTCCGTGAAATACACCTTGAAAGGTTTGGCACTTTTTTGTGGACACCTTTCACGCCGACCAGTGAAGTCTCAGGCATTTATGTTCTGAAATCGTCAGCCAATACTGCTCAAGTCAGGAACCGATGACATCCATTTTTATCTTGTCTAGTCTTACCTTTCTTACGGTATACTTTTTTATGGGTTCTTGCGCAACTGTTTCTTGGACACATTTCAGCTTCAAATGGAATCTATTTGAAATCGCAAACCTCGATTTCTACGCAAACCTTCAACCATATTTTTAAAGGTTGCAAGAGTTAACTCTGTCGAGCCTTTAGACAGTAAAAATAGTGTTACTATGCATGTTTAATATGCCCTAATTACTAGTATGGGCCGATTTGTACACAGATAGGAGACAACTAGCGGACTGGTATACATACACACAGATCTTTAGGTTATGAACATTTCCCATCGCAAGCGGGTCTCAAATTCATCAACAGATTTTATTAATGATAAAAAGCCTCAAAGTTCAAGGTATTTTACTCGTTTTCAAAACTTCTTTAGCATGGAGGAAACTTTATAATATAGGGGAGTTTGTAGCAGGCAATTGGGAAACAGACCATTAAGTCAAGGAGTAGGAAAATTTGCGAATGAATAACATATAAAAACTCGATTACTTGTATGCTTAATCGTATGTTTTCTGAGTGTATAAGAGTTCATTTTATGAAGTGAAACAATTTTTTCCATATTATAAAATTGTAAATAAAAATAAAAGTTCGAATTGAATTTAGTTAGGTAATTTTCTGCCATTTACCAAACATATTTATCGTGGAAAAATATGAAGATGGTCACGGCGTTTGGTAATTTACAGGCAATAGAACGGCAATAATCGGAACACTCCATTGACGACCAAACAAGTTAACTACCCTGCGAACGGCAGAGAGACGCCGTCCTGGGAGCGGCGCCACCGCTCCCGGCTCCCGCTCAAATCCATTTCGCATTTCATATTTTTGTCTGAAGAGCCGGAGCCAGTCAGAGGCTGGAGGCAGAGAGTAGAGGAGCTAGGATGGAATCGATGATGTTGGCGACTGTGTATGTAGCCGCTGCCAGCTCCGCATCGATCCCGACCTCCTGGAGCCGCTCGCTGCCGCCGCGCCGCCATTCCCACCCCCGCAAGGACACACCACTGCATCCGTGCGGATAAATAATTAAATCAATCAATAACTTACTCTGGACATGTCAGATGCATATTCCTAATATTATCATATAATTCATAACTAACTTATATTAGTAATAAATATTGAGAAAAAAATTAAAAAATAACAATGAAAACAAATCAAGATAGGGCATATATAAAATTATCTTAACTAGGGTTTATATGGAGTAGTAGCATAGTTGGTTAAATTTCAGCTCCATAAGCCATAATGTTCTCAGTTCTATCCCAATCAGAGTCATAACAAATTTTGAAAGGAATCAGCTGATAACCACCGGCAGTTCAATTGTCGTTGGGCTATTGACTCTTTCTAAGAAATAGTCGGTCTTGGTTTGAAACAATGACAGCATTCGCTCATCAACACTCATCACATTCATTCAAAATCCATATTCGCCCATATCTTGATGATCGGCGTCTGACCTATTAATAAAAAAAGGCGGAAAACGAGACTAAATGAGTATTTATTTTGTTCCGACACTTAACACACCTATTTGACGTTTTTTTTTTTGTTTTTTTTTTTATTAGTAGTTTTTACTGTATTGGGCACTAAGCTACTTCTATCTCTATTTCGTATGTTAAGAATTTGACGTTTTACAAATTTGTAAGTCGGAAACCATTGAAAAGAAGTATGACAAAAATTAAACTAAACTATATTGTTTTATACCTATAAAAAATAAGTTAAATGTGAGAACAAATAGCATATAAAAATGGGGGGAAACAAAAACAAAAAACGGGACACCACAAAGTGAAGGGAAACAGTGACGCCTAAAAACTCAATTTTATTGTGTTTAGACAAATTCATGTGGCGTGTCGATAAAATAAGATGCTTTGCACTTACGCCAGAGTTGACACTTTTACATGAATGTAGGTAATGTTTGCCACGCACTAGCTGTAGATGGGAGAATAGTGATAATAATTGTTGCCCAAGATGGGACGACAATGATATCTACTATCAGAGCTCACGACGTGGTTTACTTGTTTTAGATAACTGCAATACATAAATTGTTAACATTTCAGAGGTATGATCATAACGGCAATGGCGAGGCAGTTTCTTTTATTTGTAGCGTTTTCCAAATGGCTACATTTTGTTGCAGACAATAAACTATTTGTAAAACACAAAATATATTTTTGAATTCTGATGTATTCACAAATGTGTTTCCTTTTTAATGTAGAGTCTTGTCGCATTTTATGTTTTCCAGAAAGCTTCACTAACCTATCGACAAACTTTTAATGTTTCAAATAATAATCCTACATATTTTTTACCCGACACCAAGGACTTCTATAATGATTTACTGAATAGGATATTCATGAAACGTCACTCCACTCTGTAGGTAGTTTTAGTAAGACTAGTTGTTTTTACCCGACACCAAGGACTTCTATAATGATTTACTGAATAGGATATTCATGAAACGTCACTCCACTCTGTAGGTAGTTTTAGTAAGACTAGTTGTGTTTACCCGATACCAAGGACTTCTATAATGATTTACTGAAAAGGATATTCATGAAACGTCACTCCACTCTGTAGGTAGTTTTAGTAAGACTAGTTGTGTTTACCCGACACCAAGGACTTCTATAATGATTTACTGAATAGGATATTCATGAAACGTCACTCCACTCTGTAGGTAGTTTTAGTAAGACTAGTTGTGTTTACCCGATACCAAGGACTTCTATAATGATTTACTGAATAGGATATTCATGAAACGTCACTCCACTCTGTAGGTAGTTTTAGTAAGACTAGTTGTGTTTACCCGACACCAAGGACTTCTATAATGATTTACTGAATAGGATATTCATGAAACGTTACTCCACTCTGTACGTTGTTTTAGTAAGACTAGTTGTGTTTACCCGACACCAAGGACTTCTATAATGATTTACTGAATAGGATATTCATGAAACGTCACTCCACTCTGTAGGTAGTTTTAGTAAGACTAGTTGTGTTTACCCGACACCAAGGACTTCTATAATGATTTACTGAATAGGATATTCATGAAACGTCACTCCACTCTGTAGGTAGTTTTAGTAAGACTAGTTGTGTTTACCCGACACCAAGGACTTCTATAATGATTTACTGAATAGGATATTCATGAAACGTCACTCCACTCTGTAGGTAGTTTTAGTAAGACAAGTTGTTTTTACCCGACACCAAGGACTTCTATAATGATTTACTGAATAGGATATTCATGAAACGTCACTCCACTCTGTAAGTAGTTTTAGTAAGACTAGTTGTGTTTACCCGACACCAAGGACTTCTATAATGATTTACTGAATAGGATATTCATGAAACGTCACTCCACTCTGTAGGTAGTTTTAGTAAGACAAGTTGTTTTTACCCGATACCAAGGACTTCTATAATGATTTACTGAATAGGATATTCATGAAACGTCACTCCACTCTGTAGGTAGTTTTAGTAAGACTAGTTGTGTTTACCCGACACCAAGGACTTCTATAATGATTTACTGAATAGGATATTCATGAAACGTCACTCCACTCTGTAGGTAGTTTTAGTAAGACTAGTTGTGTTTACCCGATACCAAGGACTTCTATAATGATTTACTGAATAGGATATTCATGAAACGTCACTCCACTCTGTAGGTAGTTTTAGTAAGACAAGTTGTTTTTACCCGACACCAAGGACTTCTATAATGATTTACTGAATAGGATATTCATGAAACGTCACTCCACTCTGTAGGTAGTTTTAGTAAGACTAGTTGTGTTTACCCGACACCAAGGACTTCTATAATGATTTACTGAATAGGATATTCATGAAACGTCACTCCACTCTGTAGGTAGTTTTAGTAAGACTAGTTGTGTTTACCCGACACCAAGGACTTCTATAATGATTTACTGAATAGGATATTCATGAAACGTCACTCCACTCTGTAGGTAGTTTAAGTAAGACTAGTTGTGTTTACCCGACACCAAGGACTTCTATAATGATTTACTGAATAGGATATTCATGAAACGTCACTCCACTCTGTAGGTAGTTTTAGTAAGACTAGTTGTGTTTACCCGACACCAAGGACTTCTATAATGATTTACTGAATAGGATATTCATGAAACGTCACTCCACTCTGTAGGTAGTTTTAGTAAGACTAGTTGTGTTTACCCGACACCAAGGACTTCTATAATGATTTACTGAATAGGATATTCATGAAACGTCACTCCACTCTGTAGGTAGTTTTAGTAAGACTAGTTGTGTTTACCCGACACCAAGGACTTCTATAATGATTTACTGAATAGGATATTCATGAAACGTCACTCCACTCTGTAGGTAGTTTTAGTAAGACTAGTTGTGTTTACCCGACACCAAGGACTTCTATAATGATTTACTGAATAGGATATTCATGAAACGTCACTCCACTCTGTAGGTAGTTTTAGTAAGACTAGTTGTGTTTACCCGACACCAAGGACTTCTATAATGATTTACTGAATAGGATATTCATGAAACGTCACTCCACTCTGTAGGTAGTTTCAGTAAGACTAGTTGTGTTTACCCGACACCAAGGACTTCTATAATGATTTACTGAATAGGATATTCATGAAACGTCACTCCACTCTGTAGGTAGTTTTAGTAAGACTAGTTGTGTTTACCCGACACCAAGGACTTCTATAATGATTTACTGAATAGGATAATCATGAAACGTCACTCCACTCTGTAGGTAGTTTTAGTAAGACTAGTTGTGTTTACCCGACACCAAGGACTTCTATGATGATTTATTTACTGAATAATTATTCATGAAACGTCACTCCACTCTGTAGGTTGTTTCAGTAAGACAAGTTGTTTTTACCCGATACCAAGGACTTCTATGATGATTTACTGAATAGGATATTCATGAAACGTCACTCCACTCTGTACGTTGTTTTAGTAAGACTAGTTGTGTTTACCCGACACCAAGGACTTCTATGATGATTTATTTACTGAATAATTATTCATGAAACGTCACTCCACTCTGTAGGTTGTTTCAGTAAGACAAGTTGTTTTTACCCGATACCAAGGACTTCTATGATGATTTACTGAATAGGATATTCATGAAACTTCACTCCACTCTGTAGGTTGTTTTAGTAAGACTAGTTGTGTTTACCCGACACCAAGGACTTCTATGATGATTTATTTACTGAATAATTATTCATGAAACGTCACTCCACTCTGTAGGTTGTTTCAGTAAGACAAGTTGTTTTTACCCGATACCAAGGACTTCTATGATGATTTACTGAATAGGATATTCATGAAACGTCACTCCACTCTGTAGGTAGTTTTAGTAAGACTAGTTGTTTTTACCCGATACCAAGGACTTCTATGATGATTTACTGAATAGGATATTCATGAAACGTCACTCCACTCTGTAGGTAGTTTTAGTAAGACAAGTTGTTTTTACCCGATACCAAGGACTTCTATGATGATTTACTGAATAGGATATTCATGAAACGTCACTCCACTCTGTAGGTAGTTTTAGTAAGACTAGTTGTTTTTACCCGATACCAAGGACTTCTATGATGATTTACTGAATAGGATATTCATGAAACGTCACTCCACTCTGTAGGTAGTTTTAGTAAGACTAGTTGTTTTTACCCGATACCAAGGACTTCTATGATGATTTACTGAATAGGATATTCATGAAACGTTACTCCACTTTGTAGGTTGTTTTAGTAAGACTAGTTGTTTTTACCCGATACCAAGGACTTCTATGATGATTTACTGAATAGGATATTCATGAAACGTCACTCCACTCTGTAGGTTGTTTTAGTAAGACTAGTTGTTTTTACCCGATACCAAGGACTTCTATGATGATTTACTGAATAGGATATTCATGAAACGTCACTCCACTCTGTACGTTGTTTTAGTAAGACTAGTTGTTTTTACCCGATACCAAGGACTTCTATGATGATTTACTGAATAGGATATTCATGAAACGTCACTCCACTCTGTAGGTAGTTTTAGTAAGACTAGTTGTTTTTACCCGATACCAAGGACTTCTATGATGATTTACTGAATAGGATATTCATGAAACGTTACTCCACTCTGTACGTTGTTTTAGTAAGACTAGTTGTTTTTACCCGATACCAAAGACTTCTATGATGATTTACTGAATAGGATATTCATGAAACGTTACTCCACTCTGTACGTTGTTTTAGTAAGACTAGTTGTTTTTACCCGACACCAAGGACTTCTATAATGATTTACTGAATAGGATATTCATGAAACGTCACTCCACTCTGTAGGTTGTTTTAGTAAGACTAGTTGTGTTTACCCGACACCAAGGACTTCTATAATGATTTACTGAATAGGATATTCATGAAACGTCACTCCACTCTGTAGGTTGTTTAAGTTAGACTATTTGTTATTATTATTATTTTTTTTCTAAGAGAGGCCGATTTACTTCTTAACCTTACTCTGCCCATTCCCCATAGACTATTGATATGTGCGAGGATTCAGACATAGTAAGGGGAAGAACGAGTACAGTAGAAGGTGATTATTACTGATTAATCTTCCAGTCTAGACCGGATTCGAACCAGCGCTATCTCTAACACAGGTTCTAAGTCCTGACGCCTAAGACCACTCGGCCATTAGCTCGCCCCGTTCTGTCTAAGCTAGAAACCATTATAAACATACGAAAATGCTGTTTATAGCAACTTAACGGGCTTTTGTGAGTTGTATCAACAAGGGGTGTGGCGCCATTCAAATTCTCCAGACGAAAATTAATGTTACGGAATATTTCATATTTATAACAAATATGGATAAAATAATGACGATTGGGGGAACCGTAATCGGTGCGAAATCAAGTGTTCTCTACGTGTGCACAGTGACAATGTGCACGTACTACCAATCTGCGACCAATTTTGTAATACAGACTTTAACTTCAAATAATTATTTGTTAATCATAAAACAAACGATTTTAAAATTCTAATAAACTGTGTTTGAATATTTGATTCAAGTTGACAAAAGTTTCAGATATTTTACATGGGCTAAATGAGGTAATTTTACGTTTTTAATTGCCATGAAGGGTGCTAAATTGCAAACTTGTCACATTTGTTGCTTTATTATCGAAAGAGTTAGCAAACTTCTATTTAAGGAGGCTTTATTACTTATTGGGGAACCAAAACGAAAATATTTCCAAAAATTGGTTGTAACCCCTCCCCCTCTCACAAAAACTCTGCAACCTGGACCTTGTAGTGCCTCTAATTAAGCCCATTGAAAATGTACAGTTTTGGTACAAAACATTTTGAAATAACATCAACCGTTTAGTTACTGCGTATATAGAAAACTAAATTGTTTGTGATTAACTTGGACAAAATATTATTATGTATATATTTTATTTGACTAGCGAAAACTGTGCTTGGAAATTTATTTAAGTAACCTAAAATGGCAATTTTGCCTTCCCGGACGCGACAGTTATAATTAAAAAGTACTCAAACTGGGTTCTTCACGGTCCGATTACCGATTTTGTTAAAAAACGTTTAATAACGCTGAAACATCTGTAATAAAAAATATTCCGTAGTAAACACTAAACATTCAACTAAGTTTTGAGGTTTTGTATACTTAATATTCTGACTGAGTCTAACTTAATCATGTAATCTCAACAAACTATTCCAATTATATCATAAAAAATGTTATACTGGGCTGAGTTAACAGAAAAGTAACAACCTATTGGTCTACACACAACTGTCAAGTTTAAGTTGGTGACCCACAACGGACCGGGTCCGGCGGTGCCAACACTAAACTATTTTTGTTCAACACATCGCTAAATATTTTTGATGCGTGTCTTTAATGCATAAATTCTGTTTGAAAGTCATAGCGAACAATAAAAATCCCAACCACATATTACTGACAGCTCACCGACCGTGCACACCGGTGATGCATCTTTACATTTCTCACCATACACAAATAAAAATCCCAACCACATATTACTGACAGCTCACCGACCGTGCACACCGGTGATGCATCTTGACATTTCTCACCATACACAAATAAAAATCTCAACCACATATTACTGACAGCTCACCGACCATGCACACCGGTGACGCATCTTTACATTTCTCACCATACACAAATAAAAATCTCAACCACATATTACTGACAGCTCACCGACCATGCACACCGGTGACGCATCTTTACATTTCTCACCATACACAAATAAAAATCTCAACCACATATTACTGACAGCTCACCGACCATGCACACCGGTGACGCATCTTTACATTTCTCACCATACACAAATAAAAATCTCAACCACATATTACTGACAGCTCACCGACCATGCACACCGGTGACGCATCTTTACATTTCTCACCATACACAAATAAAAATCTCAACCACATATTACTGACAGCTCACCGACCATGCACACCGGTGACGCATCTTTACATTTCTCACCATACACAAATAAAAATCTCAACCACATATTACTGACAGCTCACCGACCATGCACACCGGTGACGCATCTTTACATTTCTCACCATACACAAATAAAAATCTCAACCACATATTACTGACAGCTCACCGACCATGCACACCGGTGACGCATCTTTACATTTCTCACCATACACAAATAAAAATCTCAACCACATATTACTGACAGCTCACCGACCGTGCACACCGGTGATGCATCTCTACATTTCTCACCATACACAAATAAAAATCTCAACCACATTACTGACAGCTCACCGACCATGCACACCTGTGACGCATATTTACATAAATGCAGTTCTAAGATGTTTCACTACTCCAAATACCAAATGTATCCTTCTCATACCATACGACATCATACGAAATTCGTGAAAGGGCACACTGAAGGTGATCTGTATGCGTATGAACACAGGAGACAGATTTAACCGTTTTCCCTCAGATATCGATTCTCACAATGTAAGAAACAATAGACTGAGAATTCAAAAGGTACTTTTACATTTTAACACAACCAGTCTAAACTCAAAGACAAAATTAAAAATAACAACGTATACAAGCTTTAAATATACGTATACATAAATTTAAAGCTTTAAAAAAAAGTCGTATACAGTCACCTTTTCCTCATATACGACTTTGTATAATCATAGATAACTTCCACAGCCAACGTCTCCTCATACGACTCGCAATACTGTACATAAATAGACATCAACAATACAATCACCTTTTCCTCAATACAACTTTGATAATCATACATAACTTTCAGAACTAACGTCTCCTCATATGAAACACACTACTGTACATAAGTAGACATCGAAGGTACAATCTCAAGGCAAGATTCGCGTACAGGGTGAGTGGGAATACCGCCAAGAATCGTCTATACGGTGAGTGGTACTCCTGACAAGAGTCGTCTATACTCTATAGGGTTAGTGAAATCCCGTTAAGAGTCGTCTATAGGGTGAATGGTAATCCTGAAAAGAGTCGTCTATAGGGTTATTGAAATCCCGTCAAGAAACGTCTATAGGGTGAGTGATAATACTGCCAAGAGTCGTTTATAGGGTCAGTCAAATCCGGTCAAGAGTCGTCTATAGAGTGAGTGGGAATCCTGCCAAGAGTCGTCTACAGGGACAGTGAAATCCCGTCAAGAGTCGTATATAGGGTTAGTTAAATCCAGTCAAGGGACGTCTATAGGGTGAGTGGTAATCGCGTCAAAATTCGTTAAGAAGGTGAGTTTGATTCCAGACAAGAGTCGTCTATAGGGTTAGTGAAATCCCGTCAAGAGACGTCTATAGGGTGAGTGATAATCCTGCTAAGTCGTTTAGAGGGTCAGTCAAATCCGGTCAAGAGTCGTCTATAGGGTTAGTGAAATCCCGTCAAGAGTTGCCTATAGTAAGGTAAAAAAAGTGATTTGCGATATTCAAGAAAGCAAGAATGATTCAATATTCTGAAAGCTTTTTTATAGAATGAAAATTCTTGGATTCGTTTAGCATATCCTCAAAAATTTGAGATTGGAATCTTATATAATTATAGATAATTGTCATAATTAACGTCTCCGTAAATGACTCACACTACTGAACAGAAATAGACATCGACGATACATTCACCTTCTGTTCAATATTGACCAACATCTTGTATAATTATATATAACTGTCATAACTAACGTCTCCGCAAATGACTCACACTACTGAACAGAAATAGACATCGACGATACATTCACCTTCTGTTCAATATTGACCAACATCTTATATAATTATATATAACTGTCATAACTAACGTCTCCGCAAATGACTCACACTACTGAACAGAAATAGACATCGACGATACATTCACCTTCTGTTCAATATTGACCAACATCTTGTATAATTATGTATAACTGTCATAACTAACGTCTCCGCAAATGACTCACACTACTGAACAGAAATAGACATCGACGATACATTCACCTTCTGTTCAATATTGACCAACATCTTGTATAATTATATATAACTGTCATAACTAACGTCTCCGCAAATGACTCACACTACTGATCAGAAATAGACATCGACGATACATTCATCTTCTGTTCAATATTGACCAATACCTTGTATAATTATATATAACTGTCATAACTAACGTCTCCGCAAATGACTCACACTACTGATCAGAAATAGACATCGACGATACATTCATCTTCTGTTCAATATTGACCAACATCTTGTATAATTATATATAACTGTCATAACTAACGTCTCCGCAAATGACTCACACTACTGAACAGAAATAGACATCGACGATACATTCACCTTCTGTTCAATATTGACCAACATCTTGTATAATTATATATAACTGTCATAACTAACGTCTCCGCAAATGACTCACACTACTGAACAGAAATAGACATCGACGATACATTCACCTTCTGTTCAATATTAACCAACATCTTGTATAATTATATATAACTGTCATAACTAACGTCTCCGCAAATGACTCACACTACTGAACAGAAATAGACATCGACGATACATTCACCTTCTGTTCAATATTGACCAACATCTTGTATAATTATATAATTATAACTGTCATAACTAAAGTTTCCGCAAATGACTCACACTACTGAACAGAAATAGACATCGACGATACATTCACCTTCTGTTCAATATTGACCAACATCTTGTATAATTATATATAACTGTCATAACTAACGTCTCCGCAAATGACTCACACTACTGAACAGAAATAGACATCGACGATACATTCACCTTCTGTTCAATATTGACCAACGTCTTGTATAATTATATATAACTGTCATAACTAACGTCTCCGCAAATGACTCACACTACTGAACAGAAATAGACATCGACGATACATTCACCTTCTGTTCAATATTGACCAACATCTTGTATAATTATGTATAACTGTCATAACTAACGTCTCCGCAAATGACTCACACTACTGAACAGAAATAGACATCGACGATACATTCACCTTCTGTTCAATATTGACCAACATCTTGTATAATTATATATAACTGTCATAACTAACGTCTCCGCAAATGACTCACACTACTGATCAGAAATAGACATCGACGATACATTCATCTTCTGTTCAATATTGACCAATACCTTGTATAATTATATATAACTGTCATAACTAACGTCTCCGCAAATGACTCACACTACTGATCAGAAATAGACATCGACGATACATTCATCTTCTGTTCAATATTGACCAACATCTTGTATAATTATATATAACTGTCATAACTAACGTCTCCGCAAATGACTCACACTACTGAACAGAAATAGACATCGACGAAACATTCACCTTCTGTTCAATATTGACCAACATCTTGTATAATTATAACTGTAATAACTAAAGTTTCCGCAAATGACTCACACTACTGAACAGAAATAGACATCGACTATACATTCACCTTATGTTCAATATTGACCAACATCTTGTATAATTATATAATTATAACTATCATAACTAAAGTTTCCGCAAATGACTCACACTACTGAACAGAAATAGACATCGACGATACATTCACCTTCTGTTCAATATTGACCAACATCTTGTATAATTATATAATTATAACTGTCATAACTAAAGTTTCCGCAAATGACTCACACTACTGAACAGAAATAGACATCGACGATACATTCACCTTCTGTTCAATATTGACCAACATCTTGTATAATTATATATAACTGTCATAACTAACGTCTCCGCAAATGACTCACACTACTGAACAGAAATAGACATCGACGATACATTCACCTTCTGTTCAATATTGACCAACATCTTGTATAATTATAACTGTCATAACTAAAGTTTCCGCAAATGACTCACACTACTGAACAGAAATAGACATCGACGATACATTCATCTTATGTTCAATATTGACCAACATCTTGTATAATTATAACTGTCATAACTAAAGTTTCCGCAAATGACTCACACTACTGAACAGAAATAGACATCGACGATACATTCACCTTATGTTCAATATTGACCAACATCTTGTATAATTATAACTGTCATAACTAAAGTTTCCGCAAATGACTCACACTACTGAACAGAAATAGACATCGACGATACATTCACCTTCTGTTCAATATTGACCAACATCTTGTATAATTATAACTGTCATAACTAAAGTTTCCGCAAATGACTCACACTACTGAACAGAAATAGACATCGACGATACATTCATCTTATGTTCAATATTGACCAACATCTTGTATAATTATAACTGTCATAACTAAAGTTTCCGCAAATGACTCACACTACTGAACAGAAATAGACATCGACGATACATTCACCTTATGTTCAATATTGACCAACATCTTGTATAATTATAACTGTCATAACTAAAGTTTCCGCAAATGACTCACACTACTGAACAGAAATAGACATCGACGATACATTCATCTTCTGTTCAATATTGACCAACATCTTGTATAATTATATATAACTGTCATAACTAACGTCTCCGCAAATGACTCACACTACTGAACAGAAATAGACATCGACGATACATTCACCTTCTGTTCAATATTGACCAACATCTTGTATAATTATATAATTATAACTGTCATAACTAAAGTTTCCGCAAATGACTCACACTACTGAACAGAAATAGACATCGACGATACATTCACCTTCTGTTCAATATTGACCAACATCTTGTATAATTATATATATATATATATAAAACTGTCATAACTAACGTCTCCGCAAATGACTCACACTACTGAACAGAAATATACATCGACGATACATTCACCTTCTGTTCAATATTGACTTATACCTTGAATAATTATATATATATATATATATATATATATATATATATATATATATATGTATATATATATATATAACTGTCATAACTAACGTCTATTCGGAAATGAACTAACAATACTTCACAGAAATATACATTCATGTCGAAAGCACGCCGTCGTTCCATACGAGTTATAAGTCGCGCCAACTAAGAACCGCTCTGGGTCGGCCGCTACTAGCCAAACTCCGTACTACGACTAAGGGTCTGCAAATGTTTCCTATTGTCCCTCTTCGGTCCGAGCACAAGGGTAGATTTACTGCCTTATCAACTGCTGGGTGCCAGTATAAAGGAGTATGTTGTGAGTTACTGGATAGAAGACCGTTTGTGACTGAGTAGTGGTGTGTCGGTCTTATCGTGTACGCTAAAACCCAGTTTATGGGCTCGTTTCTTCAGAGCAATAAAATCATAAAATGGGTCGGTTTTTTTTACAGAAAACCAGTTTTCAGGCTGACATTCGTTTTTACCCGCGCACCCTCACTCACAGGGAGGCAGCCAGAGCGGAATTTACAGTCTGTATACGGTAGGGTGGCGCACGGACCCGCCAGCTACCTGTGTCGGTCCTTTCCTCCCCCCGGCGCTCGCGGCTGTTTCCTTAATGAGTCACCAACTAGCCCCTCTAATAGAATTATTAACTTTTTTTACTTTCTCAAAATATATCAATTTTAATAGAACATTTGTAAAGTACTAACAAAACTAAGAAAAGTGATATAAAACACGATGTGCTTTGATTATAAGTAATGGTAATATATATGATTACAAAAAGGGTATAAAAATATGATAATAGTATACAGTAAAACAAAATAATTATCTTCAAATTTACAGAGACTTTAAACGTTTTTTTTAATATAAGTAGAGTATAATAAGATATTACTACTTCTTTATTAGTCATGACAATAAGGTTGCGATGATTGATGAATAGCGGGTACTGTAACATTTCAATGTATGCTTTAAAACATTTTAATGTCATTAGAACTAGTAATAAAATATAACGAATGGTAAAAAATTAACTGCAATCTTAAAATATTGTATATTGGTTTTAGCGCGATTTTGTTTTATTTCAGTGTCACACGGAAACAACATGGAAGATAAATGGAAAATGCTCAACTTCTGGACACTAAATACTTTGGCTTGAAGAAGATTACTGGGAGTAATATAAAATAATGTTGATTTATTAATCAAATAAACTGTAAAGTATGTAGTGTTGCCTATTTAATGATATTTTGGCTGATTAAATAGTATGCGATAACATAGTTTTAAATTATTCTACCTTTTTTCAAAGAACTCTTAAAATAATATTGTATCAAGATTAGGGTATTATGAGAAATATAAAACATTTAACAAATCATACAGTATTCCGGCTAAAAAATAACTTTCGACCATTTCGTTATTTATAATCAAAGCACATCGTGTTTTATATCACTTTTCTTAGTTTTGTTAGTACTTTACAAATATTCTATTAAAATTGAGATATTATGAGAAAGTAAAAAAAGTTAATAATTCTATTAGAGGGGCTAGTTGGTGACTCATTATGGAAACAGCCGCGAGCGCCGGGGGGAGGAAAGGACAGACACAGGTAGCTGACGGGTCCGTGCGCCACCCTACCGTATACAGACTGTAGTTGGCGCAACTTATACTAGTAGTTCGTATGGGCTTATCAGTTCATATAATTTAGTTACATTATATGGTTGTTACAACTGTTAAGGCAAGTAGTTTTTTCTCAAAGAAAGATCGTAATTATTGGGAACATTATAATTACTAAGGTCCATATATCGTATAAGAGAAAAACACTCAAATAAGCCTTCAACTAGAAGCATCCCAATGAGATCTAGACACATACCTTCATTGTATACGATAGTTAAACAGAAGAAGAAAATATTATTGAAATAACATGGACAGTTTTATACTATAAGGCAGTATCGCCCAACCTTATACAATAAAATTGTACTTCCAGTCTCCAAGTTGATACGATAACTCGTGCCTGACAGCGACGTCAACAAGATGGCGACAAATATATCTGTGAAAGATCAGTTATCCACACATCAATTTTTTACAACAATTATAAGTTGTCTTCAATCGTATAGAACGTGACATTGTGGGTAGGATTTGTAAAAATACAAACTATAAAATGAACTTGTCAATACAAAGACACAAAATAAAGATGGCGTCAATTAAAATTTATTGAAACAAAGAGATCTAGCTTATGCTATTAGAAACAAGTGTGATATTGTGAAGAAATGAGGAGGGGGGGCTCCTATAGTTATAAATACCGCACGGCATGATGTCACTGCTTATAGTCATGGGAGCTTTCACAGACTTTGGACAACACAAGAAAGCGTGATGGAACAGAAACCCGACATAAACAATTTGAGTAAAGAAGAACATTCAAGCCAATCTATACAGTCTATCTACACACTGAATAACAAGTACACGAAGGAGAAAGAAATTACATAAACTAAGATTAAAGTAGAATTTATGCACCAAGTTATAATAAAAAATCATGGAAATCGAAAGACAATGAAGGTGGCAAAGATCAACTAAACCTAACTAGTTTTTTGTAAACAGCGAGGATTTTCATATCATTAGAAGTGTGTTACTACTATAGTTAGGCCTACACTGACTTAGAGTATACTTCACTGCTAGTATTAGGTGAAAACAAGACAAGTTATCTAGAAGTATTTTAGTGAACTGTCACAGTTACTGCACTGTGAGTGAGGATTGGCAGAAAACAAGTTATTGTGGTCTATTAGCGACTGGAGTAAAAGTTACTCCACAGCATAAATTATTATAAATTAATTCATATTAACAATGACTTTATTATTTTTTAATTGAAACTTAATTAAAATAAACGATCCATAATCAAATATGTAAATCTGAAAGAATGGACTTAAAAGCATAATTTTCCATTCAATCATGGTTTAAATAATTGTAATGAAACTAATAATAATTGATGTTAATGTTTAAGTTTTTCTATTACTGGAGTAAATCATAGTAATCAAATAAATCATACTAATATAATTTTTCATGATATTTTACTCATTTGTTAAAGATATATCACAATAACCTATTTTTGACCAGTTAACAATATTACAGAAACATCAAAAGAATTTGTATTACCCAGTTAAAATGTCTTTATTTGTTTTATTTCTAACGTGTGATCATGTTAGAAATAAAATAATATCACATGTATTAGACTGCTGCAGCTTTACACCATCAAGACAGTATCACTCCAAAATTTGAGTTCAACATCAAGTAAAAAAACAAATCCAAAATAAAACTGATTTAATGTTTTATAGTCTATATTATTAACAAGTGTCATTTGTGGACAGTTTAAAGAATAGCAAATGAAAATGCTGAATGAAAACAAAAATGCAATAACAAATAAATCAACATTAAACATATGAAAATAAAGCACAACACATGGTGCAAATGCAATTATAATTGTCTTTTAGGTTTTTTTTGTTCTCTGTTGAACATGAGTTGATATTATTTATTTTTACTTTGATTTAGCATTTTATATGCTACGTGTCAAATCAAAATTTAAAGAGATTTAGTTAAAAAACATGTTTTAAATCTCAATGACTTTATAAAATGGTTTACTAATTAACAGATCCTTAACATTATCTCTGAATGCATTTGAATCTATTATTTTTTTTATTTCTGAGGGTAATTTTTTAACAAACTTTCTTCCCATGTACGATGGTGTTTTTATATAATTTTTAAATTATGTATGAGGTATTGGAGGTTAATTTTAAACCTAGAATTATATTCAGGAACAGTGTTTTCATTTCAAGGGCTGCCATTACTGACATTAGTGTTTTGAAAATTATTAAGATTGGTAGTCAAATTTTTAAGTTCATGAAAAATTGGTTTACTTGAAGTTTCCAGGACAAAAATTTCACTATTCTAAGAATTTTTTTCTGGGTTTTAAGAAATTTATCTATATTCGAAGAAAACCGCCAGAGAGTAATACCGTATTACAAGACAGAAAATGATAAGCAAATATATGATTAATCATATTTTTAGATCTGTTGTATGTCTTAGAATAAGCATTTGGAAAAAGCAGTTTATTTTTTGAAAATTGTTTCAATGCATTCAGGCCAATTTAAGTGTGAATCAAGTTTCAAGTCTAAAAATTTAGTGTTATTTCTAATAGGGAATTTCTGTTTTTCATATTCCAGATAATTTACAAAATTATTTCTTAATTAGGTGTGCAAAATTTAATTAAGTAACTTGATTAAGTTTCAGTTCATTTGCCCCAAACCATTTCCTTCATTCAGTTATGGCTTCACAGACTTTGACCTTCAGTTCTTCATCATTTTTAGGTTTGACAACTGCATTTGTATCATCTGCATACAGTATTAGATTGTTCTATATGTTTGCTGGGTCCTAAAATCGAACTCTATGGTACACCTAGTTTTAGTAGCTCCCACTCAGATTTACATTTTACATTGTTTCTAAAAATTACTGTTCTTTGGTAACGATTTGAGATATAAGACTGGATGCAAGATATGGAATTATAAGAAAATTTATGGGTGCTCAATTTTTTATCATTAGGTCATTAGTACTATCCATACTTTACTATGGTTTAGGCTTGTTTATATGATAATGAACTCAGATTGCAAAATCCAAAACGTTGAGCCTGGTTTTCTTATTTCCACTAATGATACAACATGTGTCCATCAATCTAATAATAATTGCATGAAAACGTTGTTAATAAAACAGTTCAAGCTGCATATGGCATTGCTAACAGTCTTTACAATTTTTCTGCTTTGATGGCAGGATAAAAAGTGTTGTAACCGAGAAAAAGAACATGAAACAAATTCTATCTTAACTGGTCCAAGGATCCTTAAAAATCCAATTTAAATTAGAGCACAGAATTTTACCTAGAGCAATTTTGTTTCAATTGTCTGATGACAGAAGTAAGTTGGCATAGCAATATTGCGACTCAACAGTGGATAAATCATACATAAAACAAAAATAAATTTATTCTGTTCTTGCTAAAAATGTTTACTTACAAACTTTATGGAATGAAAATATAGAAATAACTGCTTGATTATTTATTGCATATCATTTGTTAGCAATAAATAGTAATTAATTTATAACTTTGCTTAATATGTTCTGAGGAGCTGTGTTAAGCCTGGGTAGGGGAGTTACAATGAGGGAGCTACTAATAGTTCTCATTGCCCTATTTAGTTGGACTTCAATCTCTTTTACATGTATACTGTTAAGCAGGTATATCATTATCATAATAGTAACAAACACCCAACATAAATGGATAGAAGCGAACAAACCGACATTAAAAATTAAAGTACAGTGAAAATAAAGTTTACGCAAGTTCATTTGTACTGAAGAGTTCTTCTACATTTTGACCAATCTTATACAGGGATTGCAGTAAGTGTAAGGTCTTTTTAACTTAAGCTCAAATGCATGCCCAATTTCTAAAAGGATACACTAAGCCAAGAGTGTATTTCAATCTATTTGTATAAAAATTAGTTTTAGATAGAATTTATTTGTCATTTCAAAAGTAATAAAATCAACAGATAAACCATAATACATGATGTCCCAAATTAATCAGGCAATTATGTTAAAATGAGTTGTAAGGTTATTCAACAATTATAAACTTAAAGCAATGTTATTTTGAGAATATCAAAGTATTCTGATATTCTCATAATAAAGTGTGTTTCCTGTCTAACTACACCAATCTCACTATGATGTATGTTTGTCGCCACTTAAATGTTTCTCCTTTCTAACCACACCAATCTCACTATGATGTATGTTTGTCGCCACTTAAATGTTTCTCCTTTCTAACCACACCAATCTCACTATGATATATGTTTGTCGCCACTTAAATGTTTCTCCTTTCTAACTACACCAATCTCACTATGATGTATGTTTGTCGCCACTTAAATGTTTCTCCTTTCTAACCACACCAATCTCACTATGATGTATGTTTGTCGCCACTTAAATGTTTCTCCTTTCTAACTACACCAATCTCACTATGATGTATGTTTGTCGCCACTTAAATGTTTCTCCTTTCTAACTACACCAATCTCACTATGATGTATGTTTGTCGCCACTTAAATGTTTCTCCTTTCTAACTACACCAATCTCACTATGATGTATGTTTGTCGCCACTTAAATGTTTCTCCTTTCTAACTACACCAATCTCACTATGATGTATGTTTGTCGCCACTTAAATGTTTCTCCTTTCTAACCACACCAATCTCACTATGATGTATGTTTGTCGCCACTTAAATGTTTCTCCTTAGGAACTAGTAACATATAATGAACAACAAACTGGTTTTCCCTTTTTTATTTTCCTTCAAAATAATTACAGTAAAAATTATTTAAATTGTTTCTTTAGAGACAAAATAAAGGTCAATTATTTACAGCTCGCAGGTTGTTAGTTCCAGAAATAGTAGGAGCTCTGTTAGTTCAGGAAGTGGGCCAGACACATTTAAAAGGAGTTTACGGCACCAAATAACGATTATCATTTAAAAAATAAAAAATTCTATAAATCCCTGAAGGAAGAATTTTGTTATTTAATTTTTTTATATGATACATAAGTAGTATATTTATATAATTAATCTGTTTGATTCCTGAGAAAATATACAAAGAGTGTTTGCTTGCGGAATACTACATTGTAAAAGTTTTGTTATTTTGTTGAAGTACAAAATTATAAAACCCTGCCTCATTTACATTAAAATTTCTTATTTGTCTTACAGCAAAATAGAGTTTAATAGTACATAAATTCTACAATAATTTTCAGTTAGGTTGAAGGTAACTGGGCCAGCAAACAGTATATTAGGAGGGATAGGGCATCAGCACACAGCCTAGTTCCCTCGGCCAGTGTTTTCGCAGACAACGCGTCGGTACACAGATGCGTGTCACCTGTGTTTAATCAAATAGGACCATTCCAACGGTCTGTGACCTGTGTAGGCAGTGCAACATAAAACTTCAACCCCGACCACAGGCCTTTATAGTGCCGCCTCTTTTCCCATTTTGTACAGGACCTGTTCAGGCAGCTCCGGACGGCCTGTCCGTACGTCAGGCGTACAAGCTGTTCTCACAACCTGTTATCTGGTTGACGGCACATGAGGCCGTAGGAACTAGGTTTAAGAGGACAAGTCCACAAACTAAAATTTGTTAACAACTGCAAAGTGTTTGTGGACTTGTCTTCTTAGGTAAGTTTGCTGATGCCCAATCTCTCCTCATATAATAATAAAAAATTATATTAACCTCTAACATTTCAACCCTCCAAATGACATGTGCATACTACCTAGATACCTGAAATATTTTACTGAATATTTAATAATGATAATCCTTTAATGCATAAAAACAATATACATTACATTGCATACATCATGATAAAAAATTGATACTAAGAAAATATAAATACTTTGCATCATTTACTCCTACATTCAAGTATACAGTCTGGAAAAAAACATTCACTCGGTTCATTTATCATCATCAGATACGGCTCGTTGTAAATTTTAAACTTTAATTATCTCAGCCCTTTGTCAGAAACTCATCAACAGAGTAAAAAGCACCAGACAACTTTTATAAACAAAATAAACTAAATAAATTTAAATTAAAAAAATAAATAAGATAGATTTTATGTGACATTCCAATTAATTTACCTGATAGGGACTATATAATGATAATGAATATAAAGTGTAAACATGAATTACTTCATCTTTTGTGAAAATACAGTACTTTTGTAAAAATGTTTTTAAAAAAACTCAATACAGTATACACATTTATTATATATTCACAAAACTAAAAAAAATATTTAGTTCTTAACTGTTCTGAAGTGTAATAAGGTACAGGACAGTGGCGAAATGTTATTAAAAGTGTGTATAATATTGAAACTAATTACACTAAAATTTTATTCCTGTGTAGATTTCGTCAGGACTTTGAACCTGGGTTAGAGATCGCGCTGGTTCCAATCCGGCCTGGACTAGAAGATTTATCAGTTTTTCCCCTTCTACTGTACTGGTTTGCACCCTTACTCTGTCTGAATAAGTTCTCCGCACAGATCAATAGTCTTGAGGAATGGGCAGAGTAAGGTTAAGAAAGAGAATCAAATAGAAAAAAAAATGAGATTGCCAAAACATACAAGCTCTGTATTACAGCAGATAACAATATAAACAACGTCAGATGTAAAAGCACTAAATGAAATCCTAACCACTTTCCATTGATATTGAATTCAATATTTTACTTGTAATATTATTATGTAGTTATTCATAGTAATAAAAGCGTGTGTATGTAAAAATACTTTGTCAAAACCCTTGCACTTTATATATCCACACAATCAAATACTGTATAATGGCATGCATACTATTCAATAGCATTAAAGAATTCATTTAAGCGTATTGTGTACATATCCTTGGTTGAGCACTTACACTTAAACAACTGAACAATGTATGATCATATGTATTTAACACACAAAAGTGTTAAAGCATTCTATTAGGTATGTTAACTATGTAAATATACTTCGTTGTATGCTTACAATAAAAATAAATCTAGATTTAAATACACATGTATGACACTCAACGAGTGTTACAGCATTCATTTAAGTGTGTTATGTAAATACCCCTAGTTGTGCCCCTTCATTCAACTGAACACCGCTGATAAAGTGTACAAACTTAGTGGGCTACATCTACACTAAATACCACATAATCAAACATGAAATGAAATAAAAACATCTTTATTGATACTACATGAGGTGAAGTTAGGGCTGCGAAGCCTGCTCTACCACTTCACCTCAGCATATACATGATAATATATTGTTTCAAATAAAAATAACAGTTCGCAAGAAAATAATATAGAAATTAAAGTGACTAAATAAACCATATACAGTCAAAATTAGAAAATTATATCTGAACTTAAAATAAAAATTATTTGACAATCTCAAATAAAATTAATCTTATTTAATACATTTTTTTATAAAACTAGTATCTGGCGTTCCAGAGTATTTAACAATTAAAGCTGCTGAGGTGAATATTAGAATTTTCTGCATTTGTTCTATAAACAGACATGATTTGTGTGAAAGTAAAAGAGGAAGTTGATGTCAAATTGGCATTAAAAAGTGTGTTTACCATAGCTCTAGAGATAATAAAGGTAATGTAAATTGTTCTGTGCTTGTTAAAAATCTTAATTTTGCTTAATATACTGTAGCAAACATGTCCAGTTGTTATATATAATCTTAACGTTAAGAGCCACCGTTCGTTTCTGTTACCAACCCCATATCAAATATTTGAGTGGAGAATTAGAGTGAATCAGTGAACAAAGTGGACCGGGCACTTACAACACATGTGATATCATAGGTATCATAGACTACAAATGTACTGCACTATTTCTCCTTTTTTAAGCACTGCTATCGATTTGATTTAAAAGAAAGAACCATTTTGTTATAACAAGGCTTAAGTGCTACGATTGGCACTCCGTGTACATTGATGGTAATCCTCAAATTTATCTTTGGTGATTTCTACACAAAGAAATGCAACTGCAAATAGTAGTAATACTGATATTTGACCACAATGAGAAGTGTCATATTTTCCTATGAATTTTAAACTTATTTTACCACGTTTTGTTTTTTTTAATATTATTTAGATTCAGTAAAAAAGAATGTTTTTTTTAAATCTGTTAAATCTGTTTCCACGTGGTGAGAAAATGTTCACTTCTTTACATTTTCTTAATTTATATTTCCCCCAACAGCAGTTGGGTGACACCTTTTTCACAAGGACTATTATATGGTGTATACACCTGCTTGCTGGTCGCGAGAGTAGCCAGCTCAGTGAGTCTGAGTCTGTTATTGCACTTATTACAGCTAAGAGAAGCTGAGAGTTGAGAATACACTGCACTTGGGAGTACACTGCACTTCTGATTGTGTCTAATGTATTTCTCTGTATAGATATATTTGGGTATTTGTTAATATATAAATAAAAATGGCCATGCGGTAAAACATCAGGACTTTGAGCCTAAAATAGAGATAGCGCAAGTTCAAATCCGGGCTGGACTGGACAAATTTATCAGCAATGTTCACCTTCTACTGTACTGATTCGCCCCCTTACTCTTTCTGAAACTGTTCCCTGCACAGATCAATAATCTATGGGGAATGGAAACAGTAAGGTTAAAAAGAAGATCGGCCTTTCCCTTAAAAAATGTTTTCTGCATTTATAGCAATATAGTTTTTAGTGTGATTTTAGAGTAGTTCAATAAAAAAAATAATAAAAAGAAAACTAAAAACAGTGATTGTAAATATTCATCATTCTCATAATAAATTAATAAAAATAGTATACTCATACAAAATCAACATATTTCTAAAAAACTATTTATCAATGCTTCAATATATGAATCTTGACAAACTAAATAATACGGAAAACACAAGTTAAAGAAAGGTAATTTTTTTTTAAGCTTGAGGTTAATCTATATAAAACAGTCAAAAGAAAACACTGCATAAACATGTACTTTATTCATTTATAGGCATGAATATAAATGAAACTATAAAAACTGTTTTTAAGAAGATTGGAATGTTTTTAATGACAAAAATTAAATAATACAAAAAAACACAGAGAAAAATCTCTGATCAAAAGTAATTAAGTCAGATATGAGTAACAGCGGGTAAACATGTGTTTATTTTCCTCATTATCAAAGTTATGAACCTTATCACAAATTAAATTAAACCAAATAAACAATGAAATGTATCATTCAAACTCAGAAGTTGCTTAAAGTCCTCTCAAAATTTTATCAAGAAAATAAGTTTTATTATATTTTAATTACATAAACGTTTTCAAACGGTATGAAATAGTTTAAGTAAATATTCAAAAGTAGTAAGATCCCTATATAATGGTAGCTGTAAGACAGGATTACGTCGTCTTTAGCTATTTGTTAAATTGTTCTGTATCTATATATCAAGGCATGGCCCTTTCTGTTTAGTCACAGATATAATTATCTGAAAAATGTTTGACTTTATTCCATATGTTTGATTTACATGCTAAATTATTACAGTTTCATTTTTATTTTTGTGGTTTTTAACAAATTTACAACATAGATAAAACGCAAAACAAGATCAGAATTTAAACCACAGAAGTTATAGTATCACTGTCAAATGTTATATTATTTCAAGTAGTTACAAGTAGCAAATATTTGTAGATTAGCAGGAAAGAGGTGGAATGCCGTACAATACAATCTCATTGTCAAGTTGACTTTTCCTTGTGACCTCATGAACTATATTCCTTGTTTATCTCTTTATTTTTGTTTACTAACTAAAATTACCTTTTTCCAGTTTTTTTTTAGTTAGATACTCCGAGCTATTCTTAAAAACATTTTAATAAACACAAGGAGTTTATAACAAAAAACTGTAGCAACCATAAATGAGTAGTAGTTAGGGATTTCATATCTAGGAACTCTAAGCAAAAAATGTAAGGCTGATGGTCAGTGTCAGTAATGGGAAAATGTATGGCTGATGGTCAGTGTCATGTCAGTAATGGGAAAATGTATGGCTGATGGTCAGTGTCAGTAATGGGAAAATGTATGGCTGATGGTCAGTGTCAGTAATGGGAAAATGTAAGGCTGATGGTGAGTGTCGTGTCAGTAATGGCAAAATGTATCGCTGATGGTCAGTGTCAGTAATGGGAAAATGTTGGCTGATGGTCAGTGTTGTGTCAATAGTGGGAAAATGTTGGCTGATGGTTAGTGTCAGTAATGGGAAAATGTATGGCTGATGGTTAGTGTCAGTAATGGAAAAATGTTGGCTGATGATCAGTGTCAGTAATGGGAAAATGTATGTATGATGGTTAGTGTCAGTAATGGAAAAATGTTGGCTGATGATCAGTGTCAGTAATGGGAAAATGTATGTATGGCTGATGGTTAGTGTCAGTAATGGAAAAATGTTGGCTGATGATCAGTGTCAGAAATGGGAAAATGTATGTATGGCTGATGGTCAGTGTCAGTAATGGGAAAATGTATGTATGGCTGATGATCAGTGTCAGTAATGGGAAAATGTATGTATGGCTGATGGTCAGTGTCAGTAATGGGAAAATGTATGTATAGCTAATGGTCAGTGTCGTAATGGGAAAATGTATGTATGGCTGATGATCAGTGTCAGTAATGGGAAAATGTATGGCAGATGGTCAGTGTCAGTAATGGGAAAATGTAAGGCTGATGGTGAGTGTCGTGTCAGTAATGGGAAAAAGTATGGCTGATGGTCAGTGTCAGTAATGGGAAAATGTTGGCTGATGGTCAGTGTTGTGTCAATAATGGGAAAATGTTGGCTGATGGTTTGTGTCAGTAATGGGAAAATGTATGGCTGATGGTTAGGGTCAGTAATGGAAAAATGTTGGCTGAAGATCAGTGTCAGTAATGGGAAAATGTATGGCTGATGGTTAGTGTCAGTAATGGAAAAATGTTGGCTGATGATCAGTGTCAGTAATGGGAAAATGTATGGCTGATGGTTAGTGTCAGTAATGGGAAAATGTATGTATGGCTGATGGTTAGTGTCAGTAATGGAAAAATGTTGGCTGATGATCAGTGTCAGTAATGGGAAAATGTATGTATGGCTGATGGTTAGTGTCAGTAATGGAAAAATGTTGGCTGGTGATCAGTGTCAGTAATTTGAAAATGTATGTATGGCTGATGGTTAGTGTCAGTAATGGAAAAATGTTGGCTGATGATCAGTGTCAGTAATGGGAAAATGTATGGCTGATGGTTAGTGTCAGTAATGGGAAAATGTATGTATGGCTGATGGTTAGTGTCAGTAATGGAAAAATGTTGGCTGATGATCAGTGTCAGTAATGGGAAAATGTATGGCTGATGATCAGTGTCAGTAATGGAAAAATATTGGCTGATGATCAGTGTCAGTAATGGGAAAATGTATGGCTGATGATCAGTGTCAGTAATGGGAAAATGTTGGCTGATGATCAGTGTCAGTAATAGGAAAATGTATGGCTGATGATCAGTGTCAGTAATGGAAAAATGTTGGCTGATGATCAGTGTCAGTAATGGGAAAATGTATGGCTGATGGTTTGTGTCAGTAATGGAAAAATGTATGGCTGATGGTTAGTGTCAGTAATGGAAAAATGTTGGCTGATGATCAGTGTCAGTAATGGGAAAATGTATGGCTGATGGTTAGTGTCAGTAATGGAAAAATGTTGGCTGATGATCAGTGTCAGTAATGGGAAAATGTATGTATGGCTGATGGTTAGTGTCAGTAATGGAAAAATGTTGGCTGATGATCAGTGTCAGTAATGGGAAAATGTATGGCTGATGGTTAGTGTCAGTAATGGAAAAATGTTGGCTGATGATCAGTGTCAGTAATGGGAAAATGTATGGCTGATGGTTAGTGTCAGTAATGGAAAAATGTTGGCTGATGATCAGTGTCAGTAATGGGAAAATGTATGGCTGATGGTTAGTGTCAGTAATGGAAAAATGTTGTCTGATGATCAGTGTCAGTAATGGGAAAATGTATGGCTGATGGTTAGTGTCAGTAATGGAAAAATGTTGGCTGATGATCAGTGTCAGTAATGGGAAAATGTATGGCTGATGGTTAGTGTCAGTAATAGAAAAATGTTGGCTGATGGTCAGTGTCAGTAATGGGAAAATGTATGGCTGATGGTTAGTGTCAGTAATGGAAAAATGTATGGCTGATGGTTAGTGTCAGTAATGGGAAAATGTTGGCTGATGATCAGTGTCAGTAATGGGAAAATGTATGGCTGATGGTTAGTGTCAGTAATGGGAAAATGTATTGCTGATGATCAGTGTCAGTAATGGAAAAATGTATTTCTGATGTTTAGTGTCAGTAATGGAAAAATATTGGCTGATGATCAGTGTCAGTAATGGGAAAATGTATGGCTGATGGTTAGTGTCAGTAATGGAAAAATGTTGTCTGATGATCAGTGTCAGTAATGGGAAAATGTATGGCTGATGGTTAGTGTCAGTAATGGAAAAATGTATGGCTGATGGTTAGTGTCAGTAATGGGAAAATGTTGGCTGATGATCAGTGTCAGTAATGGGAAAATGTATGGCTGATGGTTAGTGTCAGTAATGGGAAAATGTATTGCTGATGATCAGTGTCAGTAATGGAAAAATGTATGGCTGATGGTTAGTGTCAGTAATGGAAAAATGTATGGCTGATGGTTAGTGTCAGTAATGGGAAAATGTTGGCTGATGAGCAGTGTCAGTAATGGGAAAATGTATGGCTGATGGTTAGTGTCAGTAATGGGAAAATGTTGGCTGATGATCAGTGTCAGTAATGGGAAAATGTATGGCTGATGGTTAGTGTCAGTAATGGGAAAATGTATGGCTGATGGTTAGTGTCAGTAATGGGAAAATGTTGGCTGATGATCAGTGTCAGTAATGGGAAAATGTATGGCTGATGGTATAGTGTCAGTAATGGGAAAATGTTGGCTGATGATCAGTGTCAGTAATTTGAAAATGTATGTATGGCTGATGGTTAGTGTCAGTAATGGAAAAATGTTGGCTGATGATCAGTGTCAGTAATGGGAAAATGTATGGCTGATGGTTAGTGTCAGTAATGGGAAAATGTATGTATGGCTGATGGTTAGTGTCAGTAATGGAAAAATGTTGGCTGATGATCAGTGTCAGTAATGGGAAAATGTATGGCTGATGATCAGTGTCAGTAATGGAAAAATATTGGCTGATGATCAGTGTCAGTAATGGGAAAATGTATGGCTGATGATCAGTGTCAGTAATGGGAAAATGTTGGCTGATGATCAGTGTCAGTAATAGGAAAATGTATGGCTGATGATCAGTGTCAGTAATGGAAAAATGTTGGCTGATGATCAGTGTCAGTAATGGGAAAATGTATGGCTGATGGTTTGTGTCAGTAATGGAAAAATGTATGGCTGATGGTTAGTGTCAGTAATGGAAAAATGTTGGCTGATGATCAGTGTCAGTAATGGGAAAATGTATGGCTGATGGTTAGTGTCAGTAATGGAAAAATGTTGGCTGATGATCAGTGTCAGTAATGGGAAAATGTATGTATGGCTGATGGTTAGTGTCAGTAATGGAAAAATGTTGGCTGATGATCAGTGTCAGTAATGGGAAAATGTATGGCTGATGGTTAGTGTCAGTAATGGAAAAATGTTGGCTGATGATCAGTGTCAGTAATGGGAAAATGTATGGCTGATGGTTAGTGTCAGTAATGGAAAAATGTTGGCTGATGATCAGTGTCAGTAATGGGAAAATGTATGGCTGATGGTTAGTGTCAGTAATGGAAAAATGTTGTCTGATGATCAGTGTCAGTAATGGGAAAATGTATGGCTGATGGTTAGTGTCAGTAATGGAAAAATGTTGGCTGATGATCAGTGTCAGTAATGGGAAAATGTATGGCTGATGGTTAGTGTCAGTAATAGAAAAATGTTGGCTGATGGTCAGTGTCAGTAATGGGAAAATGTATGGCTGATGGTTAGTGTCAGTAATGGAAAAATGTATGGCTGATGGTTAGTGTCAGTAATGGGAAAATGTTGGCTGATGATCAGTGTCAGTAATGGGAAAATGTATGGCTGATGGTTAGTGTCAGTAATGGGAAAATGTATTGCTGATGATCAGTGTCAGTAATGGAAAAATGTATGGCTGATGGTTAGTGTCAGTAATGGAAAAATATTGGCTGATGATCAGTGTCAGTAATGGGAAAATGTATGGCTGATGGTTAGTGTCAGTAATGGAAAAATGTTGTCTGATGATCAGTGTCAGTAATGGGAAAATGTATGGCTGATGGTTAGTGTCAGTAATGGAAAAATGTATGGCTGATGGTTAGTGTCAGTAATGGGAAAATGTTGGCTGATGATCAGTGTCAGTAATGGGAAAATGTATGGCTGATGGTTAGTGTCAGTAATGGGAAAATGTATTGCTGATGATCAGTGTCAGTAATGGAAAAATGTATGGCTGATGGTTAGTGTCAGTAATGGAAAAATGTATGGCTGATGGTTAGTGTCAGTAATGGGAAAATGTTGGCTGATGAGCAGTGTCAGTAATGGGAAAATGTATGGCTGATGGTTAGTGTCAGTAATGGGAAAATGTTGGCTGATGATCAGTGTCAGTAATGGGAAAATGTATGGCTGATGGTTAGTGTCAGTAATGGGAAAATGTATGGCTGATGGTTAGTGTCAGTAATGGGAAAATGTTGGCTGATGATCAGTGTCAGTAATGGGAAAATGTATGGCTGATGGTATAGTGTCAGTAATGGGAAAATGTTGGCTGATGATCAGTGTCAGTAATGGGAAAATGTATGGCTGATGGTTAGTGTCAGTAATGGGAAAATGTATGGCTGATGGTTAGTGTCAGTAATGGGAAAATGTATTTATGGCTGATGGTTAGTGTCAGTAATGGGAAAATGTTGGCTGATGGTGAAAAAGAGAAATATTACCTCTGAAATAATAAATAAATTAATGATGAACTTAAGACAGTGTAAACTTAACATAGAGGTTTAGAAGAGCATAAACAATAGACAATAACATGCTGTCTGTTTAAAAAATTGAAGGTACACAATTTATCACAGAATTTTTGGTTTGAAACATTTTGGATATATTATAGTCCACTCCTAAAACAACATTTAAATAATACTTCTAATCTTCCTTAGAAAAAAACTGTCTAAAAAATAGAAGAATTATTGAATTTCGCCTGAAACTACGTTTTCAGTCCCTGTTTTCCTTTCTTACACTAATTTTTATTGAATATTTACTGCCATTAACAAAGTATTAAAATACTCAATTAAACAAAAGATATACCTCAAGGAATGAAAAATATATACATACCTTATTAAAACATGAGATTTATTATGCTTAGAATAAAAATGTCCAAACTATCCTGAAAAAACCAAATAACAATTAATTTATTAAATATACACTAAATTAAGAAAAAAGTAAATTACTATTTTGATTCAATACAATTTTTCATATTATAGAAACTTTTATTTTTAATTGTTGAAAACAGAAATTTACAGAATTTCATATAGGCTACATTTTAAAAAAATTTATAAATCTCTATGGTTTCTAAATTTTGTTCTAACGGTATTAAAATATGATAACACAAGAGATTTGGTAATATATGATAATATTCACATTACGATAATATAAGACACATATGAATAATACTTATAATAATAATTCATTGTACATTAGAGAAAAGTATCACTAAATGTATTTATCACCAGAATAAGATATGTCAACGTAACGGTAATCATTTCTAAGATAAGGATGAAAGGCAGATTAGATTGTACACAGCCTACATACTTTCTTAAGTCACTTGAATACACTTTGTTTACCGTATAATTTATTAAACCTGGTTTCAACACACTAAATAAGAAAATAGCAGCAGTATAATATTATTATCAATACAATCATAAGGCAAGATGTATTTTTTGTACAATAGGAAATTTAAACAACACAGAGAAGCTAAAAGTAAAAACTTATTAAAAGTGATAGTTATTGAGTTAAAAAAATGTTACTTTTCTTATTTTCATATCTTTATATAAGTTTGTTACACAATGCTATAAATTTATATTTTCAAACTTTTGTTTGTCCTGAAATAAATATTTCAATTAAAACTATATTTGAGTTGGCACATTTTATATTTTCTAAATTAGTTATGTAGAGGCACGGTTTGAAATTTCAAGGCCTTTCACTGTCCAAGAGTTAAATGAGGTGGTCACAGTTATGCCAGTTGGGAAGGCAGCCCAACTTGTTGAAATCTTTCCGGAATTTCTAAAACATGCTGGTACTTTAGAGAAACATTGGCTTCTGATAGTCCTTAATGCCATATTGTCAAGAGCTGATATCCCTTAAGTTTTAAATATCTAAAATAATAGCTGTTCTGACGACAAGTAAAAACCAGAATGAGCCAAAAGACATAGCTGTCCATGTATCTGACATTTATCTGCTACAAGTTGATGGCATCCCTGTTGAGGGCCTGTTAGCCAAATTTTACAACCTAATTTTATGTCCTCGACTGTTGAAGTTTTTGAATTCCACCCTCAGCAAAATGTTAATTATAGATTTCCTGGGCCACAGTGAAAGTTCTTTAAGCACCTAAAAGAAGCTGCCACAAGACTCTGTTCATGATTTTTTTGTTTCCTTCAATGTATTCACTGTTGACATTTTCACCGTCCAGAAAATTTGTATATGAAGAAAGATCATATCACTCTCGCAACCCAAACCAAGCACATATAAAAAAAACTGAAAGAACACTTACCCTTGTTCTAGTCATATACAATAATTATTTTAGAACCTGAAAGCTAAAGCCCAATCCAACAAAGATAGAAGTAACTTACTTCCGTCTGAGTAATAGATTAGCTAATCAAATTGGATCTCTTTTTGATGGTGTAAGACTGAAACACAATAACCACTGACTGTTCTTCACAGACCATCCATTCAGTCAGTTTAGATCCATCTCTCTGTTTTAAAAATAATCTACAGAAAACGGCACAGCTAAAGTGAGAACCAGATCTTAGATTATGCAGATTATTTCTGGATCATATTAAAGAGCCAACCCACAAGTTCTACACACTACAGCTTTGTCGCTGATTATAGTGCTTCCATGTTGCTTAATAGTACACATGAACGAGGGGTTGATGATTAACTAAAGAATGTTGATGAGGGTTATCAACGACTCCCTCATACCAACCCCTCTACCATGGCTACCAGTGCTGTTCAACATAGCTCCCCTGGATATATGACGCAGAGGCACTACACCAAAGTTTGAAAAGATCTTATCCACGCCAAATCTCTCAATTCAGCAGGATACCCCACAACATGCCGGTCAACTTAAAACTAGGAAACCATCTCTTCAACTAGCTTGATAGTTAATTTCAAATGAATTTTCGCCAGAACCCAGCTACGCCACAACTTGGGATATGTTTGACGACGGCTGAAACAAATTCTTGGTATCAGACCTTATGACTCTATCCTCGCAAGAAGTGGACTATGCTGAGTTGCTTCTGCAAGACTGTAAGAAAATTCAACTACTGAGGAATGTGATTGAGTATAAGAATTTCAAACTATGGATCACACAGTTGATGATTGCCCACTGCACTTTCAGGAAGGATTGTCTGGTCATAAATCAATGGGAGAGGTAGAGGTTGAATAATTGTGAATCTTGGACTTAGCTCAGTGATGGGAGATCAATACAGTAGAGTTAAACAATAAGACACAAATACTTTGTATTTTAAATTTTATTTCCTTTGGATACTTTTCAATCTGGTATATCCATTTTCACTTTTTTCCTTTTCATTTTGTTAGCCACACGATATATATGTACATTAGTTATAGTTTAGGATTTTTGTTTCAAATTTTTGGTTGTGATTAAGGTATCAATTAAAATCAATTTGAGAACAGAGCACCTTTAAATTAGATGGTAAATTTTCCAAACAAAAATTTATTTGGAAATAAATGTCAACTAATTTTATTTATCAATACACTATTTTAGTACAAATGAAACTTGAATTATCTTTAGTATGTTGGAAAATTTGCAGTTAAACTGAATTTTTTAACTTAGATTACATGTTAAAATGTCTGATTTCGTATTTTTTTATTGTTCGAATTATAATAAGAATACAAATAAAACTAACAAAAGAACAATCTTATTAGGATAGTAAAATTATTTTTTAATTACCTGCCATTTAGAAACACTAGTAATGACAACAATTTCTGGAAGATATTTTCAATATATATATAAAAAGCCCTTTACAACCATTGAGTGCCTATAACTCCAAAACAGTAAAATATTTTAAAAAAGGACAAAGAATAAATAGTCTACATTATTCAGAGTAGAGAGGTAGAAAATATATATGGATGTCAATTAGAAGTTTTTTAATTGAAAGTATTAGAAAATTGATTTTTAAATATATCATTTTATTTTTCCTCAAAAAAAAGGGGGACATAATTTAAATATCTGGTATCTTTTCTAGTAAACAATATCCGAATGTTTAATAAGTTATATAAAACATACCCTAAACACAAATATTTAACAGTAGTACCCATCTACAATGACAGTTCCAATACATAGGCTAAATAACTTTAGTATTGGGCCCGCTCCAACCTTAGCTAATTGTCTATTGTTTCTAAAAATATAATGATCTGTGTAATAAGGGGGGCATAAGACAAGATTAAATATGACCTTGGATAATGTAGAGTGCTCGTTAATAAACTCATTTAGTCATAAGATATAAATAACAAAGAAGCGGAAGTTGGAACACTCTAGCAGACTGTCTATAAATTTGTCTATGTGATGGTCTTGATCTATACACCTGAAGATAGAAACAAATTAAGATTTCAAAAACAGAACTCTTCCAAATCTGTACTCTATTTGCTCAGTTGAGATCACACTTCATTTGTTAATTTTGAAAGTGAAAAACTGTAAATACTCAATGGAATCAAACTATTCTGTTCCCAGACCATTGAAATTAAAAAATGTACTGTCATTAAACATACAATGTATTGATGACATTGTCAACGATTACAATAAAAATTATATCAAAATTACTTTATGAGTAAATAATCATTAATTCCTGACATTACATTAATAAAATAACATTTAACAAAATTACCTCATGAACGTAGTATATATTTGTTTGTTTTTAACTGTTAGTTTAATCAAATAACTTTAAAATGTTGAGTAAATTGTTATGACATTTTTAACATGAAGGTATTCTTCTTAAGAGGCGGCCGGCTGCCGACGAACGCCACACTATAAGATGGGCTTGCAAATAAAACACATAAAATGAGAGTAGATTACAATACAAGTACAAATGTTGCACGAAAATATCACATCGTTATCAGCAAGGTTTAATATCGTATTCATAAAATGATCATTTATAAATAAAGACTTAAAAATAAACAAAGCATGTTTCGTAAGAAAAGAGCGAACTTTGTTACTAACTGACAAACGTTTGACTAACAGGAACATTTTTTTATATATATAAATAAAACCCTTTGCTTACTATAAATGATTTTTGTACAATCAAAATAAGTTATTTACAATAATTTTTTTAATAACAGAATTTATTGTAAAGGCTTGACAAATGTCCCTTATTCGAGTCTGGTACAAGTTCACCGAAGTCCCGAGAGAAAGCGCTAGTGACTTCTGATGAAATGTAGACAGATACAAAGCCAAGGATCGTCAGTTCGAATCCGGTGGACACTGGTACTTTTTGCATGCACCTTAATTACGTGCACCTTGTAAAAGAGGTAGTGGTCTAAGACATACTAGGTGTATTGCCCACCTTAAATAAATTGTAATCTGCGTAAGGAATGGAAACACATCACTTTGTTGACGAGATCAGTGTTTCTATTGTAGATGTACGGAACAAAATATGTTTCAGAACTTTTTACTTGTACCTTTTGTTTTATTGAATGGATATGTTATTAAATAAAAAAACGACACATAATTAACTCAAAAATATTGATAGATATGTCAATAAATCAAATAATAATAATTAAATCTAATATTGGCTTTAACAAATAATTAACTAAAACTAAAAATGGATAGAAAAGTTTTAAAACCACAGAAAATAAAATTATTCAAAAATAATTCGTATTAGGAAAGCTCAAATTACTTTTTCTACTGTTTTTAAATATTTATTATTCATAAAAACATCATAATTTTCCGACAACTGTCTCATCTTATTTGCTGACTGTAGTCCTATCTCACATATTAAAACTATTTATTATGATAAACTCTATTCCATACAATAGATAGAATATCAAGAAACATGCCTGACAAAGTGGCTCATAAAATATAAATATTTATCATAATAAGACCTTTCATTGTCAATGCTATCTTATTTTTGCTAAACGAAGATTGAGGAGGAGGTAATAATCATATTTTGGATGAATTTTGTTTAATATCTAGCCCCAAAATAAATATATTTGCTTTTATTAGTATTGCACAAAACAGGTATTGAATATTACATATTTAAATTAACCATAATAAATATTTCTTGTTATCTGAGCTAAGCATAATCAACATATTCTCAAATTAAATTGATGAACCAAAACCATTTTTCTGCAATAAATACTCACAAGTAATTTTTCCCTTCACTGCTTTTAGTTCCTTCAAGTTATTTTAAATGAAGGAAGTTGCTCATGATGAGCTGGCTTCACCACGCCAGGCCAAAGTTTAACAAGGCCCTCTCCCCACCATTCACTACCAATGTTCTCTCTGTTGAAAGAGTTCACTAAATGACTATTAGTTGCTTTATGGAAGTCAAACTTTTACTCAAATACTTGTTTTATATATATATATATATTTTTTTTTTTTTTTTTTTTTTTTAATTGATAATGATTTTTCACACTCCTTAATATTGTTACTGTCATGAAAGCATACCTATAAATCTCTTATACAACATATTTAAGAAGCAAACATTCACAAACAAATTGCTGCATAAGCATTGTTATAGCACCATCAACAAAATATTCCTGAGTAAAATTATTAATGTTACTTCACTTCTTCATCAAGTGGTTGAAGATTTCAGTAGCATTATAAATTTGTTTAATATTGTGTTTAGTCGGTTTCTCTTTTAATGTAAATTTGGTGATGTTCTCTATTGATTAACTTCTATCATTCAACTTATGGCTAGAATCCCAATTGAGCCATATGTTCATGGAGTAAATGGTTCAATTTAACATGTTCAGGAAGGGTTGTAACATTTATGATATGGTCACAGCACCATAACTGTATTAGAAAATTTTACCCCATTACAATATTTCAGTAAGTGTATGACTATATTATAAGAATTGGACCACATTTTTACACCTATTAACAATGTACCATGTTGACATTTTGCAGTGATCTGCTTTTGTTTGTGGTTATTTTAAGCTCAGTGTTGCGCTATCTGTTTCATGATCAATATTGACAAAAAGTAAATGGAATAACATTGAACAGGTTCCCTCAGATTAGAGTATAAGAAGATACCTCAAAAAATGAAAATGGCTATGCTGAAAAAGGACGGAACTATCTCAAAATATACTGACAGCTCCTATGAGAACATACTTTGTAATCAATCAATCAATCATAATCTTTATTTACAGTTTCTTTAAGAAAAGCGATGGCGTCAGTTACAAAGGTAAAATAACAATAGTTCTGAAGGTCATCCTTTGGTATATGTGTAGAATTCTTCGATGGAATAGATGGGTCGGTCTGTCAACCAGGTGTCAAGTTTTTGTTTTAGAGCACGTCCAGTCAGAGTCCTGATTTCATTTGGTAGTTGGTTGTAGTCTTGAACCAAGTCGGTTGAAGTAAGTCGGCTTCTTTTCAAATAATGTTGTTCTATGGTGAGTAAAGATAATATTTTATCCGTTTCAAGTGTTGTACGTGTGGTTTCTGGTATTTCTAGGAAGGCCAGCTTTGTCAACTAAAAGTATCACTTTTTGGATGTAAATAGCAACAACTGTCTTGATTCTTAGATGTTTGAATGCTTCTCTGCAGCTTTCTTGCCAGCCGAGTTCCGCCAGAGATCTTATTGCTGCCTTCTGGATGGTGAGGACTCTGTTCAAGTTGGTGGAGGAGGTTGCCCCACAAACAGCGATTCCATACCTAAGGTGGGATTCCAGAAGTGCATGATATGCCACTTTAGCTAAATCTGTTGTGCCTATTTGTTTCATCCTTCTCACCACATATACAGCAGAGTTTAGTTTTTTACACAGCTCGTGGATATGTGGGCTCCAGGTTAGTTTGGAATCTAGAGTAAGGCCCAGGAGTTTACTCTTTTCCTCTAGAGATACATCGGGTAGAGCTGGGGTGTGCTGGGCTCTTCTACCAAAGTTGATCTGTTTGGTTTTGAGTAGATTCACCACGAGGTCGTTTGAGGCACAGTAGTCATAGGTTATGTTTAATGATATGTAGGCATTGATACTTAGTTCATCTGCTGTGTTTCCTTTACAGAGCAAAGTGGTGTCATCTGCATACATGACCACAGTGCTGTAGTTCTTGATGTAATTGAAAAAGTCATGTGTTAAAAGAATGAACAGCACTGGGCCTAGTACGGAGCCTTGTGGGACCCCTCTTGTAGTGGGGAGGCATTTTGATCTGACGGTTTCAGTTTCACATCTTGATGTTATATGCCTTACTTCAACCAATTGGTACCGTCCCTCGAGATAACTTGAGAACCAGAGGAGTGCATTTCCTTTTATTCCAAGTTTTGTCAGTTTATTTAATATAATCTGATGTCCCAAACAGTCAAATGCTTTACTGTAGTCGAGTAACAATGTTGTAGTGTACTGGTTGTTGTCAATTTGGTCAATAATGCTCTCAATTAGAGCAATCAGGGCAGTGGTTGTTGACCGTCCTTGCATAAAACCATGTTGAATGTTTGGTATTAGGTCAAGTTGTTGAAGATAGGTTAAGAGTCTCTTCAATGCAATCTTCTCAGCTATTTTTGAGAAGGTCGGAAGGTTAGAAATTGGTCTGTAGTTGGTTAAGTCAGTGGTGGATCCCTTTTTTAGTTTGGGGTAGTATAATTTCTTAACATTCTTTATTCATTTTTTTCCTTAAGTAACACTTATTATTTTGTGGATATTGTCATTGACTGTTAATAACACGTCAAGTCACACCAAGAATGGAATCCCCTCCACCTTAGTCCCTACCTACAAATGCCCCATAAATAACAATGATGAGCTAACATAAATAACATGGCTTACAGAAGAGATGTAAAGCATTTGTGAGTTTGGTGACAATATTTACAAAAAGGCTTCAGAAGTATTCACAGATTTATATTTTGTCTTAGAGGCTGTATAAAAGCAACTGCATAGTATCTTTAAGGGAGAGGTCAGCAAAAATTCCATGAAATGGGGAGGGGGAGGTTAAGGGAAAACCTGCATCATTTAGAACACTGAGATTTATCTTTACAGGCTTTAATAACCAAAGTAGAATCATTAAATCTTCTAATCTTGGTTTCATTAATTTAATCAATTGACTATATTTCAACTACAATTTACTACATTCTGAGCACAATACCCTTTGTTAAGCCTTATTTAAAATCTGGATATCTCATAATAAGGAATCGTATGCATGTAATCTGATTAGTTGCTGAGGTCTGCCACTACTGCTGATTTTAATTATATTAAATGTACATGGGACTACACTAGTGCTCCACTAGTGGACCAAAGAAAATATGATAATCAAAGACAACAAATTTAATGTTAGACAAGAAATCTATATATTTGTATGTAAAATCAATGACAATACTTAGGTTCTGATAAATTTCAGGAACACTTAAAAAGCTTCTACTGTTTACCATTATAAAATTCAAGATAATTTTCAAGAGTCTTACTTTTTTACATCATGGCTGATTCTTTGCCTTATCTGGGTAAAGAGTCAGTAAACCTTAAATGGAATCGCAGGTTATTTGACTTGAAGAATCTTCAACCACCTTCAACCAACGTAAAAAACCATCATAATTAGTCATTTAAATTTTACACGCCTAATGAAAATTATATATTTCGCAGTAATTTTAATTATTCAAGCACAATATACAATGATGAATCATTTGTTACGTAATTTTGAAAACAATATGGCCAGATAATAAAAGGGAGCTCTTCAAAGACATCTCTAAACTAAAGATGCATCCCTGCATGCTTTTCTGCTAACTCAGTCACTCACTGCCCTTCCTTCCTCGTTAAACCTCATAATAATCAGAACACAGAAATGTTACATAAGTGATCTATTTCCTGTAAGAACACAATAAAAATCTCTGAGGTCTCACAGATACCCACGAGGATTGTGAATCTTAGAAAGGGTGAAAGATTTACATGTAAGAGTTAATGAAAGTCAAAGTTGACACATTAGGTATTTTCGAACATGTGGATATTGCTTATAACAACTTCACACGCCCTTCATTGGAAGCTCTCGAGTTTCAGAACACCTTAATTCTAATGGGTATTGCTTAACAGAGTTGATATATTAGAAAAAACATTCTTTGGCTAGTAGCTTACATTGATCATTTAATGCCCCAAATTTCTCGTTGAAACCCAATTCACTGGTTCCTCTAACTACCTACAAACAATTTTTTTCTTGTTTGTAAGATCTCTCAACTAAGTAATAAACCACTTAGGAAATTTGTTTGTGTACTCTTAAGAGATGTGTTAATTAGATACGATCAGTATCATTTCTGCCAGAAGAAGTTAGTGAAAATTTATTCAGGGTGTTCGCTAGAAACATATATCTTAGGATAGTTAAGTTTCTAAGTCCATAGGTAAAAATTTTACGAACATAGAGTTATGGATGATCCAAGTTGTCCATAAATAACATAGTTATTGTCATTTTGAGAATTGTTTTCATGAATAGTGATTTTTACATGAATTTATTGTTGGTTTTGCTTTAAAATTATTATTTTGACCTTAAAACATTTTCACTACCCTGACCAAACTTCAATATATCCTTCACAAAAATTCAAGATCCACATTCAATTCAGGTACCTAGTTTCTGGAATGGCTTGTCAGACACCTCTCCAACAAAAATTGGTTTTTGGTGGTAACTGGATGGATGGTCAAATAGTCAATAGTTCTTTATTTACAACAACATAAAGAAGTGTAATGGCGTCAAAATTTACAATGAATTAAAATCTTCAGGTCTCTTGCTTTACAATGTACTGTTTACAGAGTCAAAAAATTCTGTCATGGTGTAAAAGGGTCTGTCCACGAGCCAGTCTTTAAGGCTTTTCTTGAACTCATTCCCTCCAAGATTTTTTTAGGTTGAGAGGTAGGGTGTTGAAGATTTTTCTTCCCATGTAGGATGGTCTCCTGCTGTACCGTGTAGTATGGTGTCCAGGAAGGAGGTAGTCAGTTGCTCTCCGGGTGTTGTGGGAGTGGGTATCCTTAGTTCTTGGTAACTCCATTTCAACTGTCTGGACAACTACAGAGTAGATGTACAGTGCTATGACAGTCATGAGTTTTAAAGTCTTAAAAGCTTCTCTGCAGCTTTCAAGTGGTCCCAGGTCTGCCAGCGTCCTTATTGCCTTTTTTTGGAGGAGTAAAATCTTGCTAAGATTATGGGCAGATGTTCCTCCCCATACTGATATACCATACCTTATATGGGATTCAAAAACAGCATGGTAAATTGTCTTTGCCGCTTGCAGTCCTCCTATCCACTTAATTCTTCTCACTGCGTAGATTCCACATCCAAGCTTTTTGGTCAAACTGTTACTATGATCAGTCCAGGTAAGATCACCATTAATCACTATGCCTAACAGTTTTGGTTGTTTTTCTATTGTGATCTTTTGGACGTTAGGAATTTGAGCTTGTCTTCTGCTAAAATTAATTTGGGTGGTCTTTGTTGGGTTAATTGCCAGGTCATTTTTCAGGCAGTACTGCAGAGTTTTGTTTGTTGATGTGACAATGTATGCATGCAGGCCCAGTGCGGATTCATTTTTTATAAGAAGGGTTGTATCATCTGCATACATAATAGTCTTTACATTGTCAGTGTTGATATAATGTGAAAAATCATTAGTAAAAAGAACAAACAAAAATGGGCCCAACACTGAGCCCTGTGGGACTCCTCTATTCACAGGAGCTGTTTTGGATTTGTAAGTACAGCTTTGTCCTTTACAGTTTTCTGTATTTCAACAATATGCTTGCGTCCCTCGACATAGCTAGCCACCCAGTCATTTGCTCTGCCTTGAATCCCTAGTGCAGACAGTTTCTTAAGAATCAGCTCATGCCCCAAGCAGTCAAAAGCCTTACTGTAGTCTAATAGGACTACTGATACATAATTATTGTCTTCAAGTTGGTCGATGACATATTCAGTAAGGCTTGTGATGGCACTGATTGTAGATTTTCCTCTGAGGAAGCCGTGCTGACTTTTTGTTATTAGGTCATAGTGTTCAAGGTGGACCAGCATTCTCGAAAGTGCAATCTTCTCTATGATCTTTGAAAAGGTGGAGATCAGTGAAATTGGGCGATAGTTTTCTGCTTTGGTTGTGGAGCCTTTTTTTGTGTTTAGGGTAAATTTTGGAGAGTTTCAAGCCAGATGGAAATTGGCCAAGATGAAATGATTTATTTATTATGCTTACAAGTGGGGCTGCTAAATGTGTTGCACAGTGTTTTACTACTTTCGATGGAATTTCATCAACACCACAAGAGAGTTTGAATTTCAGTGACTGAATAACTCTTAGTACTTCACTGGAATCAGTAGGAGTTAGATTTAGTGGTTCAGCTTGATATAAGGTGAAGGCATTTCCAGTTAGGGGGAGTATGTTATTGATTTGAGTCTTGTTACGGGATTTTTCAAGTGTTGTGTCTGCAATCTGTGAGAAGTAGAGATTTAGATGTTCGGCCATAAGATATGGATTGTTTTCTATCTTACCATCTATTTCTAAACTCGATAAAGAACTGCATGATAGTTTGTTTTGTTTTTCTGAATTGATAATCTCCCAAAGAGCTTTGGACTTGTTGTTTGATTGGGCTATATGTTCAGCGGCACTGTTGCGTTTAAGGGTTCTAAGTTTAATGTCATATGCTTTCTTTTTTGTAATCATTGTCATCCTGTCGCTTTCATTCCCCGTCATTTCATACTTATAGTGTGCTCTAAGGAAGTCATTTTTCATCATCATAACTTCTTCGTCATAGTAGATCTTAAGCTTAGATTTACGTTTTGTTCTAGTTCTTTTCTTTGGGCAAGCATGATCAAGTGTTCTAGCCATTATGGTTTGAAATGATTTGAAGGTAATAAACGTTGTGCATATGGCAGCAGTACGCTATTTGCAGATAAAGTATTTTTTTTCATGAGTAACATAAATCTTTATAATTATCATAAAAAAAAGGGTTTCAGATTCATGTTCTACACAGAGAGCATGTCTTATTAAACGTCTCATTTAGTCCTCTTGCTAGTCTAGTGGTTAGCACTTCTGCTCCATTTGCAGTGGGTCACGGGTTCAAATCCCGGGAGTTCCACCTAACATTTGCTTGATGGGTTTGGACAACAGTTTTCCCTTAACAAGCTTTTAATGACAGTAAAACATGCCTCTGACATAGACAGACAATAAAAAGCTTAAGTTAGCATCTAAAATAATCAACTTATAAGGGTTTTCCAATTTTGTTTTAATTAGGCGGTAAACATTATTTCTTGTGAAAATACATTCTCTATTCTTAACCCATTTAAAAATAAATTTTAGTATTTTATTTGGTAAATAAAGGGACTACAAATAATATTACATTTAGTTTCTCTTGTATGAAAATCAGATTAGTTTTAGCTCTAATTTGGGACATATTTTAACCCTCAAAATGGAACACGGCTAAAATTAGCTATTAACCTTTATTATAGCGTATCTATTAACGATATTAAGATGATTCATAGACAATTGGAAATGGTAAATTACTGGCTGTAGTCGTAAGCTTTTTTTGTTTCTAAAATGAAAGAAACACATCTAAATTTAGCTGTGATTATACTACTGATCAACCACCACACGTCTAGATTTCGCTGTTTATCTTCTTTCTGCAAACAACCTTTATTATAATTGATCGACAAACTATATTAACATGATTTGTACACCACTGGAAATGGGAAGAGTTGTTCTATAACAGTAAAAAATAGGCATACAGTGGAGTCCCAGTAATCCGAAATAATTGGGACTGAACCCATTTCGGATTACCGAATGTTTCGGATTAAACAGCTTTCTTTAAACGCTGTTTTGATACAACATAACATAAATAATATTCCTAACATTAAGTACAGTACTTAAGTTCTGAAAGCAATAATAGCCTATGATTATAAAAAGGAGAATGAACCCTTTAATAGAAGAGTACATTCAACTGAGACATAAGATCAAACACAGTTTTTTTCAAGGCAAAAAGAGTAACTAGCGGAAATCGATCCTGGCCCCAGCGCTACTTGATTCCATCGCATTCGCCACTAGGCCACATTGACGGAATTCGTGTGCATATTTATGGCGTTCTCACGCTATCTCAGACAGCACTGTTCCCAATTTCCACTGTCAGTATCTTATCAACAGTTTGAACTTGTGTGTTTAATATCTCAGTTTTGTTGTACCCATACAGACGTTCCAGCTGCGTCTGATCTCACACTACTCTTCGTACAGCAACACTCCGGCGTAAACCCAGTGGCTACCATGTTTTGAGATGCTGGCATAATTTAGTTTCAAGGGATAGGAATTCTTCTTTAAAGCAAAATATTTTCTTGTAAATTTTAGATATAAAGTAGTGGTTCTTACAGTAACTGCATTTTAATTTTTGCAAATTCTGTTTCAGATTAACCGAATTTTCGGATTACCCAAGTTTGGATTAGCATGACTCACTGTATTAGTCTTTCAAGAATTTTCATCGCATCATATACAAACCTCTAAGCTAGTCAGCTGTTGCCTATGAACACCATTTCACAAATGGATTTATTTTTTAGAGTATGTTTTTGTGTACATTTTAGTGCTCATTAGAAGTGTAAATATCTAATATTTTTAGTACATTTTTGAAAATAATGTTACTAATATAACAAAGTTTTACTACATACATAACATACCGTATGTAGTACATATAATCACATATGTACTACATACCGTTACCGAATATTATTTCTGTATAAGTATAATTATTTCCTCCCGCCAAATAACATATAATACCTATATTACAGATCAAAATTTAAATATTTTGGTTATTTTAGAATTTTTAATTTAGTAATACAGTGGAACCTCGATAGCATATAATCCTCATGCACCTTTCATAACACTCGATGTTGAAAGTATCTTTATACCACGAATTTTAAACTACCTAAATAAAACAAAATTTGTTTGATTTTCAAGGAAGCGAGAAACCCTTATAGCACGAATATGAAGAGCCAAACATCCACAGAGCATGTAATACGAATTTGTATTACATGCTTTGTTCCAAACACCTGTAAACTACGAATTCGAACTTTGAAAGACGAATTCAGATGGTCAAAACCTCAGTATAACGAATTTATATTTCCAATTGGTTCTTCTCAAAACAGGAAAACTTAACTCCTTTTATCGCGACTTCTGGAACTGCAGGTGACATTAACAGTACTGATTTAGTTCGATTCTATTGTGTGTTCGGTGTCTACAGTGGGTTTGACAATACACCTAGCATTCCTCACGGTGAAAAGAAAAAAATGTACGGCTTTAAGTGTCGAATTTAACAGGAAAGTGATCAATGTAAATAGTGGTAGTAGGTAATGTATTAATTACAGTTACAATAATAGACGATTTGTTCTACATTGCAGTATATGAAAGCGAACCTCTATATTACGAATATTGCCTGTTTAAACCTCACTACCAGTAACACCTTAATAACACGTATATTTTTCAATGCACTTCAGATTCTTGGTATCGAGGTTCTACTATGTATTTTCCTAGGTAACCTCCCCACTCATTCTTTATTTTCTGGAAAGCATTTTTCATCATACCAGAAAATAACGTTTATTTATTTTTTTTAATAATAATACTGTATTGTATTTTTACCAGGTAAAAAATATAGCCTGGTTCATTTTATGTAAAATGACACCAAATATAAGTAGATCCATACAATTTTACTAATTTTTATAAATTTCTGTAGGTATGAGACAAATAAACTTCCGGTATGGGAAAATCTAATAGCCAGTTCAAGGGTTAATGAACACTTATTTGATAAATAACAAACAACACATTTGAAATCTTGAAATAGCAGATTCTACAACAGGCTTCCTTACCATCAGCTTCTTTCCAACTTTTACCATCATAGTATTGCTAATCTATAAGACAAAATGCCTCCAACCAGGGGACGATATCAATCTGTTGTATCTTCGCTTTCATGGACATATTTTGCATTCTTGTAGGCCTACTTCTAAACATCTAAAGTTACAAAGTAACTTAGTGCAGAATCCAATAAAGAAAACCACTTGTGTAAGTGTTTATAAAACCAGTTTTAGGCAAATCAATTTTAGGTAACGGACTAATATTTTACCCAAGCATATTTTATTTGAAAGAAAAGGGATGTACATACCAATAAACCCATATCCAATTAATTACAAAAAATCAAACGTAGGCCTACTCGGTAATGTTCAGCTATGTCTATAGTTAAAAACGTAAAATAGTTCAACTTATTTCCACATCTAGTCTAATATTGACGAACATTTGTATGTTAGTAGTCCAGAAAAATAATTAAGAAAATCTAATGTTAATAAATTTTCTAAATAAATTTTGTCTGGCCTAAACAATAGACTACACCCTGTTTATTTATAATTGACACGTTGCCATGAAGAATAGATTGGTTGTAACAAAATCTACGGACACTGATTTTTGTGCTTTTAAAACACTTTAGAGACTTCAGAAATATTGAGAAAAGAAAACTGGCGATTTTGAAATTTTTTAAGATTTAAAAATATCATTTTATTAAATTAAACAAACGTTTAGCTTGCGTTGTCAGCTTTAAATATGGCATCCATTAATGACACAAACTCTACTGATTAATAACAACAACAAAAACCAGGAGCATATACAAACTCAATCTAACAATGAGTGTACCATCATGGTTGGAGATACTGTGAGGTACGGCATAATATTACTTTACATGGTTTCTTAAATACCTTTTAAAAAGCAATAATGCTAACAAATATTAATGTAATATTGCTAACACTGTACCCCTAAATACTGGTTAAAGTATGGTAAGTTATTTTTACATCCTATAAAAAACCAAAAATATTACATGGCATATTGAGTCAGCAAATCATCCCGGAGGTCTGAATTTCAACATGGAAATAAATTATTTTTTCTGAATTGCACTATTTTAACTCAATAGCCTAGTCCAAAAATAGTTCAATGAAAAAACCCAAAAATATTACATGGCATATTGAGTCAGCAAATCATCCCGGAGGTCTGAATTTCAACATGGAAATAAATTATTTTTCTGAATTGCACTATTTTAACCTAATAGCCTAGTCCAAAAATAGTTCAATGAAAAACATATTTTTCATTTATTATTGCCAAGTAGATAGTTAGGATAAATTAAAATGTATTTGAAAAAACTTTCTTAAGACATTCTGCCAAAGAAAACTAGAGAAAGAATATCTTATGCTATGAACATTCAGATAAAGCTATCTAGCTTACTGCCTTTCAACTGAAGCATGAACATAAGAGGCCTCCAATTTGTGGGTTTTTGAAAAAAAGTAGTGCATAAACCATAGTTAGTTAATTAACAACAAAGTTCTATTAAAAGTGACAAATTAGAATACACAAAGGTCCTTGGAGCGATTAAGTCATCCAGCCTCTCCCCGTGAGAACAAATATCTCACATTTATAACAGGGCTAACTCCCTTCTTGGTTTATTGTTTAGGGTATCAAGGGATTTAAAATCCCCCCACACCTTGACCTAATTATACAAGACGAATATTCGGCCCATACTCAAGTATGCTAGTGTGATATGGTGCCACTACCAACTTGGACACATTAACACACTTGAAAGAATTCAAACTCGGCTTATAAGGACTATTGGACTGAGGATGGGTTTCTATTACTTCAAACTATCTGTTGACGTTCTGCACCAATGTTTCAAACTGTTACCACTTCAAATCAGAAGACAATTGACCGACCTATTACACAAGCTCATCAACGGGAATTTGGACTGTCCTGAGCTCTTGAAACTGGTGAATTTTTGTTTACTGAGCAGAACCTGTTCTCAAGACATTTTCTGTAGGTGATCTCTTCCGTCCTGCTAGAGTCACCAAAGTACCATACCTCGCATGCTGAGAGAGGGAAATGTGTCAAAGGAGGTGGAGTTCTTTGGGTCTAAACCTGCAAGCATAAAAAAGACCTTCTATGTTCTCTAAAAAATATTATCTCTAGCATTAGAGAAATGTTGCTCAGTCTCCTTTCTATTACCTGATTTGATATTTATAGTTACTGAATTAGTCATATAAGTGTTATTTATTATTCTAATCCAAATTACGGCCATTTCTTTGTTACTGTTTTTATAATTTATTATATTTGCATTATTGCTTTATCTTGTGTAAAAGAATATTGTATATCTCTGTTAGGCTTTAATATCTTAAATAATACCTGTTGTTTGTGTGGCCTAAGTTTAGCTTACCTTTGTTTTAAATATTATGTCTACTATAGTTCTCATATTTATATTTTCTGCTTATATTGTGTAATACCGATCACATGAACATTATAGCCAATGTTATTCTTGCATGGCATGTGTGCCAAATTATGTATTGCAATTCTACTGCAAACTAAGGGACACTTTCGGCCACATAAATGTTGATAACATCTGACTTTAGTGACTTGTTATCACTTTAGTGTCTACTTTTTTGCCTGTGATAGTTGATTAAGTTTGTAATCTGTTTGTAAATTGAAGTTGATTGTACAAAAATGGGTTACCGTTGAGTTAATAAATATAAATGCATCGCTAACAATTAACTTCCTTCTAAGATAATTCTTCTATCCATTGAGTTGTGGAATATTTTTAAATGGTATATCTCATTTTTTACATTGATTAGTATGCAGCACATTGCTGTTTTTAATCTTTGAATAAAAGAAAATTTTCAAGCAAAATCAATAACTGACATCTTGATCATAGAGAGGTTAGGCCTAACTGACATGAAATTATAGTAAGGATAGAATCCTTGAACAACCCAAAAAAAATATGAATATTCAAATGAATTATTATTATATAAATTACAATAATGATTGAAAACCTCAAGGATAAACACATAATAAAAGTAAAACCAAAGTCACTTCTCTTCAAGCAGACAACACCAGCTGTCAAATCAGTTACTTTGACAGATTAAATAAAAATTTACAAGCCGTGTTTCACAAAATTCCTAACACAATTACTTTTTAAATGTCATTTTATTAAATGTCACCAGTGTAATTTATAAATAGTGAAAACAGTACCTGTAAATTGTGTAATCTAGCTCAAATATGGCTTTGCTTGTTACACTGATGAACAGCTCATATGGCCCAGATGTGTTTTCAGAATAAATAGCAACATTTAGGAAACAGGATTTCAAGCTAATATAGTCAATTAACTAGGACATATGTAATCAATAACCTATACGCACCGAAATTAAAGATGATAGCAATAAAAATAACTCTAAAACTCAATAATCACACAATTATCACCACTGGATCACTCATACACACCCAAGAATTTAGCTACCTCCACTCTGCTACCGCAGCAGACCGCTTCACCTCCCACCAGTCCCACCATGAGTTGTTCTCCCCTCCATCACGAGTAGTGACGTCACAGTAAGTGAACACATTAAACGTCCATTGACTAATTCACAACATGTCAAAACTGTAATAGTAGGTTGTATTTCGCTGTATTGTACCCCGATATATATTGGATTCGAATTTAGGTCTAAAGTTTAGAGTAACTGGTATTTAGGTGGTCGATGAGTACTGGAGAACTGTCAACCAAGCCCACGCCAAAACAACCTGTCCTACACTCATGGATAGGCCTTATATGGGCAAGTCACCTGCTAACATACCATCGGGATTGATGATATAATTGTTACTTCTTCCTTAATAGGACAGATTGGGAACATTTATACATATCACATCCCTTAAAGCATCATTATGGAAAGACATAATGACATTATATGAATTAATAAGAAGAATAATATTGATTTAATTGAAATTAATAAATAAACTGAAATGAACAAATTAGGATTGATCAACTAAGCCTGAGACTAATTAGTTTATAGGGTGAAACTAAATGTTTATCATAGAACTCCAAGATAATCATAGGCTACTACAATAATCTAATTATTCTATTTTGAAAGTAATTAATGTCATGTTCTATTTTGTAGTTGAATTGAATTGCAATAAAATGATCTATTTATGACTCAATAAAATATTTATCTAGTCAAAACTAGGTTACTATAAACTATTTCTCTAGTTAGAACTAGGTTAGTATTTATGGATATGAACTTAGAAAACTGTTTTTATTGAAAGTGCTTATTAACAAAAGAGGCAGCGGCAGCTAAGAGGAGTATAAATAAAATCATTAAAATGGAAGCGAAGTGCTAGAGACCACATCTTTAGGCTTTTTGCTAGTTTAGTGATTAGCACTTCTGCTTACAATGCAGAGTGTCAGGGTTCAAATTCTGGGAGGCCCACTTAATAATTTGCCAAGAGTTTGGACCATTGTTCCCTAACAATGTTTGCGTAAACTTGTATAAAATTCAACTGGTGAAAAATGGCAGAAAAAATTTCTGCAAACCACAACATAGAAGTGTGAATCAGTAAAAATTGTTTCTGTTTTCAATACTTTCTTTAGTATAAAAAGAAATAATTGTTATTAACCAAAAGTTATATAAGAAATTGTTCAAATGTTCCTTTTCTCTTTGTTTGACAATTGAAAACAAAAGTGTTTGAGCATATATTTAAAAATTTAAGAGTGGTGCATTCCGACGGACATCTTACCCAACCCAAACTAAAAGACAAATATTATCTCTCAAAATTACAGATATGTGTTGAGATATATCTCAACCAAAAACACTCTCCTGTCTGTGTTTCTTCATTTATATTTGTATTATTATGTAATGTTTACATTGGTTTTGAAATATTAAGTGTGTTTTCAAAATTGTTTTTGAAGCAGCTAATGAGGAACCAAATAGGAACTTTTCAAAGCTTGGAAGTGTATTCAGAGTTAAAACAAGAATATCTTTCATTTGATTGACCACTTGGATGTAATAAGTCAGAATTAATAAGTTGTAAATCCTACTAGTTACAATTAATTAATTGGTCGGTAGCGTAGTTGGTTCAATCCCAGCTTCATGTGCTAAAGGTTCTCAGTTCGATCCCAATCAGAGTCATAATACATTTTGAGAAGGATCAGCTGATAACCACCGCTGTTCATTTGTCATTGGGCTATTAATTAATGACACTTTCTAAGGAATAGTCGGCCTTAGTTTGTAACAATGACTACATTCGCTCATCTGCACTCATCACACTCATTCAAAATCCATATGGTATTCGCCCATATCTTGACGATCGGCGTCTTGTGAATAAATAACAAAAATAAATATATAAATAAAATAAAAACTATTGGTTCATAACCTATTTTTTACACTAATTTAGAAAATAAAATATGAGAAGTATGTTTAAGATACCTTAAAAATTCTGAGATTTTTAGTTTATACCAATAGTTCAGGTTGTAAATTTATAAAATACTATAATCTTTTTTAAACCTTCACATTGGTAAATAATACCTTTCCTCCTTACAACGGGGTCAAAAATACTCCAAAATTAAAAATATGTATTTTTACAATTTTTAGTATTTTACAGTTTTTTTTAACCATAGCAATGTTCTATTTAACTGAACTTGAGAACAACTTTTTTTGTATTAAAATAAAACAATAAGCTACCGGTATTTAATAATTTTACGTACAACTTTAACTTGTCATAGAAAATTGCAGGTTTAATATTTTTAGATATTACATAATAAAGGATGTTTCCTACAACTTTATTACAGTATTATTCATAAATTACATACAATTTTCAACATAAAAGATCAAATTATTATTGGTTAGGTAAAAATTTTATTGTTTCCTAGCAGTTACAATATAGACATCTGCAGTGCCCTTTACAAACAGATACATGACACCTCTAGCAGTAGAACTTTGTCTTTATGTCCTTTTCTCTTGGACAAAGACCACACCTTACTCTTGTATTTGGGTTCGGTAACTATGCAGGTTGTGGGACGTTCAGAATCACTGCCTCCAAATTCATTTCCTATACTTTTTTCATGATGTTTCATCCAATGAGTTCAATAGTGCACAGCTTATTTGTTCATCAGTAGAAAGGTGAAACAAAGTCATTATATAGTGTAAGAATTGTTGGTATTTTATTTTGTAGGTTGACAATTTAAATTGTATAGCTATTACATTGAATGACTGATAATGCATCTAAACATGTCTAAGATCAGTAAAAATGATTTTATTTGATGTACCGGTAGTTAAAAACTTTTTACAACCTAAATACGTACTATTAATTCTTACCTTAATCTATGTGAGCAAACTTTAAAATTAATTAATACTAAGGTCACAAAAAACTAACACGAACCTCACACTGGGATCAGTTAGACCCCAAGCAAACTTTATTTGATCTCTACTTGTATGAAACTGACTGCGACTGCCATGTCACCATAGAGACAGTAACAGCAACTTAGAACAACTAATTTCTCCTGATAATGTTTCTTAAGTTAAAAAAGTTATATACAAAAATATTTAAGTTGGGGTCTGGCAGAACCCAGTGTGAGGTCTGATGGTTAAAAAAGCAAACAATGCTTGAATTGTTCTGGTTGTTTAAGACAAGGGTCCATTTACAAACAACTTTTTCTAAGCAAGTCAGGAAATTCCTTAGAAAATATTACACTAAAGTACTGAAGAAATTCCCTTACACCACTTTAGACCAAATAAACTTTATTACAGCAATGATTAACTTACAGAGGGCATTCTAACAACTCATCTTTTAAATTCTAAGACACTACTACATAGTAAAATAATGGGCAATGTAAGCTTTGTAATTCAACTATACACATTTTTCATAACCAGTTTTTTATTGAACTAAAATATTTTTTGCCCTGTGTTATGTAGCTTATAAAAAATTATAAGTTCTAAAATACTGCCTATAAACACCAAGCTAAGAATGTACAAAACTATAATTCAAGAATATACGAAGAAAAATTAAAACAAACTAATAGTATTTGAAAACAAGATACTGAGGAGGATTTTTGGACCCATAAAGGAGGAAGGTAAGTGGCGGATTAGGAAAAACCGGGAGCTCTGAGAGTTGTATAAAGATCCAGACATTGTGACCACAGTAAAGAGTAGAGACTAAGATGGGTAGGCCATGTAGAGAGAAAAGGAGAAGAAAGTCTACATAAGAAGGTTACTGATGGACAACCACATGGCACTCACCCCTTAGAAAGACCAGGTGCAAAAGGATCTTCAACGCATGGTTGCATCCCTTGTCTTTGCAGAATCTCTCGGCAGCAGTGGAGGCATCTTGTTGATGAGGCAGAAAACCTTAGGTTTCAGTGGCCAAGGAGGTAAGATAAGGTTATGTAGTTTTATGTATATGAAGACCACAATGCATGTCAGTATAACCTGTTGATGTAAAGGATAAATAGTGACCAACTGATTAGTGGGTTAACAATTATAAATAATATCTGCACAAATAGTGCAAAAAGAGATTAGCTTATTACCACAGATCAAAAAATATTCTTTGAGATATTTAGAAAAAAATAATCTCTTATTCACTTATGAGTAAAAGAAATATGTTAGTATAAGCTGTGAATGAAAATGTTAATTTTACTCTGTTATTCTAATTCAATGTCCTTATGATAGTTTTAAAAAGGTAAATATTAACTATATAATGTTTTCGCTAAGATGTTTGCACTTAAAAATATTTCTTTCGGCTTCAGAAATACTTACAGCTATTTGCAATTATGTAAGAACCATCAGTGGCGAAGGAAGGAGTTTTGAGCAGGGGGTCAATTAGGACAAAAGCGTGTGGGAATCTGGGGTGACCATCCCCCAGGAGTAGAAATTTTGAAAATTAACAGACTCGGAAATTACATTTTACACTAAGCTAACAATTAAACTTACCAAGTATATTATATGGTAATAATTTAAATACTATAAACAATGTTGGATAGTTTTTATTTTATCTTAACATAGATTGAATATCTTCATGTCAGTCTAACAGAAGAAATAATAGCCTAATAGTCAAAACATAACTGCATTGCCGGAGCAGTAGTAATGAACTGTCAAAAACAAAGCAAATGGAATTGTAAAATGAGTCACCGATACTGATACTTTCCACTTTACTGGCAAACATCCTTGCATTGTTCTTGTCACAGGGTTTAACCTCTTTTGTGTCATCATCGAACGGAGCCATACTTTCAGTCGACGAAGGCAAGACAGAGTTCTTTCACCGTTGCTGAAGATGCTGGCAAGACAAGTAGCAACTTGACAACCTTAACAATTTCAGAGAGAAATATTTTCTTTTTTATATATAGATTCGCTTTTTACATGATGGTGACATTACCAGAATAGTTTAATTTATAATAAACTATTAATTTATATTAAACTATTCTGGTAATGACACCATCATTACCCCCCACCAGTATCTTCATTTACGTTTCACAAAAAAATGTGTTGATTAAGCTTATGAAATAATCTACACGGCTGAATGGCTGTAACAGGGACATATGAAACCCAGCCATCCCTAAGTATAAAAAATTGATGGTTGTCAGTGATAGTGGAACCGGGGGTCATAGAAGAAACATTGAATACGAATAATTTTGAGGAAAGGTAAAAAATATTAATTTTTATATCATATCTTAAACAATGAAAACACTTAAATTTTCAAGTGGCTAGTTAATTTATCATACATTAATTTAAATTCTCATTTATCTAAATATCAGAAAATTAAAAATGTATGTAACTTAGTTGCTACTGTAAAAAGTGAATCTATATATAAAAAAGAAAATATTTCTCTCTGAAATTGTTAAGGTTGTTAAGTTGCTACCCCATAAGGGTATCTGTTGCTGTAGATTCAAATAACAGTTTAAAGAGGTCATGTTTTTTTATATTTTGAAAATGACTATATAAGAACACATTAAACAAAACTAAATGAATATACAAAAGATATAATATTGACAAAACATAGGAAAACTGGACATGTATGTCTATCAATAGTTTAATAAAAGGTGTTTTAAGTTACTGAGTAGATGTTAAAGCTTTGTTGGGCTGGTATATACACCAAAGCCAAGAAAGCCTTTGGTATATATATTTCAAAGCCAGCTACAGTACCAACACAAAAGGAGAAGGAATGAAAAATTCAAAAATAGATTGACAGTTGAAAATCTAAAGCACAAAATACCTGTATCTTTCTGTTTAAATATTGATCTACCATCACAGCTAAGTCCGGGTTTTGTAACCATACAACACCTTCTTCTCCGAATGAATGAAGACCAGCTGATCCCCCCTTAAAAGAACTCATTGAACAATCATTAACAATAAGATCCATTGTTTGAATTTCAGCTCACAATCAGATGACTGGTAATTTGTCATTCCCCACTTGTATTTCCAGTAGTCTCGTCTTCCCACACTCCTCGAAAGTGACTCAACACAACCTTTTCCTTACAAGGATTGTTCATTCCACCGATGATAGTCATAAGGTCTGATACTAGAAACTTATTTACCGTCAAACATAATCCAAGTTAACGTCCAGTTGGTTTTTGGCAGAAATTAATTCGTTAGGGATTAGCTGGGAGGCTAGTAAAAGAGATGGTTTTCTAGATTTGTAACACATTCAAATCATCCTTTATTCAAAATTTGCACATAGATATATATATCAATATATATATATATAAGAGATATATATATATATATATATATATATATATATATATATATATATATATATATATATATTCAAACACGAAATTTTGTCAGCATACAATTAACTAAAATCACTTATTTTACCATCCCTAAATTACGTAACACATTTTGGGAGAAGTGGGATTTTCAGTAGCGTTATACATCGTTACAGGGGAAGGTGGTGGGGTTTCTATACAGCGTTACATAACTATTAAACTTCGACAATTTGTTTGAATTGGTTCACAAATTTTATTGTTTTTCCCAAAATTACAAGGCTTTAAAGTTAGTAATATATTCTCCCCCCATTAGAAGACAAGCAACAAAAATCAAAACAATGACTATCATAAATCTAAATATGGTTTTAAATGGATGACTAAAATTGGAGGGGGATGACAGCATTACATAATTTTTTAGGGGATTTAGGTATTATAGTTACAAGTCTGTTACATGGGGAGAAAAAGCCCAATTTTAGTGGTACGTAATTTAAGGACGGCCCCTAATTAGATCTTATGTGCATATTAAATATGATTAAATAGCTATTATACATGTTAATTTTATGTTAGTATGAAAAATTTGTCAAATGAATATAAACATCTGTCATTCAAATATTGTTTTAGAACTTCAACTTTTAAAATTTGAATAGTTGTCTATGGCTAAAATATTTGTAGATAATTTATTGTAAAAACCTAATGCCTGCTACTATTGGTTTTTTCCTAGTAAACTGTAAATTAATCACTGGAGCGGCCAACCGATTGTGATTTCTAGTTGAGTAACTGTGGCAAGTACCTAATACAGGTAAACTGTTATTGGCTAGCCTTACTGCTAGGACAGTTCCTTGATATATAGCCATAGATGGTTAGAATTTTCAAATCTGAATATTTTTGTTTTACGGAGTCCTGCCTCTGTAAATTTAGTATAGAGCAATTCTATAGCATTTTTTTCTTATCGCAAAATACTTTGCACATTTACATCACTTGTTGCTCTGTACAAAAATATGGATTGCTACCCTAAATGAAGTATGGATGTGTATGTGAGATTGATAAACCATTTTTAAGGACTACAGTTAACACTGTTTAGAAATTGATTTTAATGTGTATAGTCTGGAGAATATTTTCTTTTGGGTAGTTTGAATGTGACCATCCAATGTTAAGCTCTCATCTAATATTAAACCGAAACTCTTGGCTAAAAATTTGGTTGACTTTATTAATTTGTTTGTTTTGAATTTCAACCATTGGCTGAGCTTTATAATATTCTTGTTCTTATGTGTACAAAATGAAGTAAAGTTTGTTTTATCTGGGTTGAGTAACAGGATATTGGCTAAAATAATTATACATTGGCATTGGATTTTGATATGACAGATTCTCTCTTTCATTTAAAGTTTAGTAGGATATGATAAGATTAGAGTAATCTGCTTACAAACATAATTTACTGTTTAAATTTGAAATTGTATTTGGCAATCCTTTAATAAAGCACAAAAAATAAAACCGGATCAAGAATAAATCCTTGAGGGTCTATTTATTTAATTGTTTTCATTTTTGATTTAAGAAAAGTTATTTTTCTGCTATGGAAATGTTGTAGTCCAACATACTGTTTTCTGTCTGTAGATATGATGTAAACCAGCGCAGTGTCACTCTTCCAACCCCTAAGTTTTCTGTCTGTAGGATATGATGTAAACCAGCGCAGTGTCACTCTTCCAATCCCTAAGTTTTCTGTCTGTAAGATATTATGTAAACCAGCGCAGTGTCACTCTTCCAATCCCTAAGTTTTCTGTTTGTAGATATGATGTAAACCGGCGCAATGTCACTCATCCAATCCCTATGTTTTCTGTCTGTAAGATATGATGTAAACCAGCGCAGTTTCACTCTTCCAATCCCTAAGTTTTCTGTCTGTAGGATATGATGTAAACCAGCAAAGTGTCACTCTTCCAATCCCTAAGTTTTCTGTCTGTAAGATATGATGTAAACCAGCGCAGTTTCACTCTTCCAATCCCTAAGTTTTCTGTCTGTAGGATATGATATAAACCAGCGCAGTGTCACTCTTTCAATCCCTAAGTTTTCTGTTTGTAGATATGATGTAAACCGGCGCATTGTCAGTCATCCAATCCCTAAGTTTTCTGTCTGTAGGATATGATGTAAACCAGCGCAGTTTCACTCTTCCAATCCCTTAGTTTTCTGTCTGTAGGATATGATGTAAACCAGTGCAGTGTCACTCTTCCAATCCCTAAGTTTTCTGTCTGTAGGATATGATGTAAACCAGCGCAGTGTCACTCTTCCAATCCCTAAATTTTCTGTCTGTAGGATATGATGTAAACCAGCGCAGTGTAACTCTTCCAATCCCTAAGTTTTCTGTCTGTAAGATATGATGTAAACCAGCGCAGTGTCACTCTTCCAATCCCTATATTTTCTAGTGCTTAATAAGGGTCCCACCTTGCATTGGTTAACTAGAATCACCAACGTTCATAACCTTTGAGATAAATAGTATATGGGAGGAAGGTGAGCGGGTTATTGAGACATATACTACTGATTGTCATCCGCAATACCAGTCATATTCATAGTGATGGTGGGTGGCCACCATAGAGGTTCTTTATTTTAGTTACATCCACTTAACAAAGACATATACAAGACTCTTAGTGAACATAAACGTGCAGTGTTATTTATGTTTATTAACATTACATTGTTATTATACTCAATTTAAATAAATATTAATCTCTACTGAAATATTTATAATTTTATAAAGTAAATATGAATCGTTGTAGCTATTATGTTTGCAGGAGGATGCAGTGTTGAATTGAGTCATTTATTTTACTCAAATAATTACTGCAGTCTATAGCTTATTATATAATAACTGTTAATATACTTTACTCTACCTACAACTTTATTTTGTCATTCTCATATCTATATTGAGAGAAGAATTGTCTTCACTTATTTTCCAAACTATTCCCTGCCATATTTCCTTTGTTTGGCAAGTCAGCCATGGTACAAGACTTAAACTATGAGTGTTATATTATTTATAGAGCTAAAGTTTTCTTTAATATGATAGCCTATATCGTTACTTGGGATTTTATATCAATGCGCTTGGGTTTTGGGACCCATCTTATTCTATCAGATGACTATTATTTAATAAAACTAGTACTGTATATATCAATCAGTGCTTTTTTTGTGACGGTACGCACTGGTACGCCGTACCGGAACCTCTGGGTAATTGGAAAACATTGCGAGTTTTGGAGATGAGGAACAATGAATGGTTAGGTAGGCTGTAGACTTTTAACTAGGTCTACTTTGTTTGTGAGCGGACTGTACCGGCCCGGCTTGTGGTCAACTGACTCATGCATCCTACCTCTCCCCCTCCCCAAACCCCGTCATACGCTTGTATACACTGCCACTGCCACAGCAATAAATTACTCGTCTCGGTTTCAGTTTCAGTTCAGTTCAGTGCGACAGCTTTACAAGTGCGGACTACTTTTCTATTGTGTTCGCCTTTGCATAATTGTATCGAATTAGTGTGGTGTGCTTAAATTTCACTTGTGCCGTGCAGTGTGTGCGTTTACAATGCACAAAATAACTAATTATTTTAATAAACCAAAAAAAATAAAACTTGACAAAGCAGTTGAAGCAGAAAAATGCCTAGCACTGGCAGCACCGCTAATGGAACTGGATCAATCGGAGTTACCACTGCCTACTTCATCCTCATCCAACGTTAATTCAGCTTCTGAGGACGTAAAAGATGGTGATAAACAGTGGCCAGACTGTTGGACTTTTGAACAAAAAAGTGAGTTTTGTAAAAAGTACAACTGGTTAATTGCACAAAACCAAAAGCTGGGATGTAAGGTGTGCCAAAAAGTTGGGTCTTTGGGTGCTGAGAAAAAGACTGGAATGAAAATATCCAAGCAGTGGACTGGATGTAATATCTCTAGTTTTGGGGAAACTCGAGCGCAGCAACAAACTGCATTAAGGAAGAAAATTTACGACCACAAAGACAGTGCTGCACACTTGGTAGCTTCGAAAATATTAGAAGAGTCCCAGAAAGAAACACTAGACAAAGTGTTTTTAAAAACTGTACAAAGAGAACAAGAAGTTACTGAGAGAATTTTCCGGACAGCCTACAAGGTTGCAAAGCAGAACCAATCTTTCTACAACTTTGAGTCAGAAATCGACCTTCAAGAGCTCAATGGATTAAATATGGGCCGAATTCTACATTCAACTAACGCCTGTGTAAATATAACTAACCACATCAGTGCTGAAATGAGAAAACACATTGTTCAGGAAATAATTAAATCGGATGATAAGTTTGCAATAATAATAGATGAATCGACTACTTTGAGCAAAAAATCAACCCTGATTATCTATATTAGAGTGTGCCTTAGCAACTTAAATATGGAATCTCCAGTAAATGTGTTCTTGGACCTAGTGGAACTCAAAAGTTTAACGTCACAGGGAGTTTTTGAGGCTATCATTCAATGTCTTGAAAGTTACAAATTAGATGACAATGTTTTGAAAAGTAGATTAATTGCTGTTGGATGTGATGGAGCAGCAGTGATGCTTGGGCGAAAATCCGGATTGTGTGCTCTTGTAAAAGCAAAATATCCATCCACTATTTTTTGGCATTGCTTAAATCATAGGCTTGAGCTTTGTGTGAATGATGTTGTTAAGAAAATGGCTAGTATCAACCATTTCAAAGTATTTGTTGATAAACTTTATGTTCTTTACCACGCATCACCAAAGAACAGCCGAGAGTTACATTTGGTTGCAAATGAACTCGGTGTTCAATTGTTGAAAATTGGAAGAGTGCTGGACACTAGATGGGTAGCTTCCAGTTTTCGCACAGTCTCAGCAGTTTGGGAGAATTACGAGGTTCTAGCAAACCATTTCATGGCAGCTAAAGAAGATCAAACATGTGATAGTGCCGACAGATGCAAATATGATGGCCTATTAAGGAAACTAACATCCACGAGTTTCGTTCTAGATTTGGCACTGATGAGTGATGCACTTCAAGAATTATCAGAAGTCAGTGAAGAGCTACAACACCGAGATATCGATTTATTCCAAGCTAACAAAAAACTTAAGATTTTGTTAAACACATTTATAGCTCGGAAAGATAATCCTGGCACATTTTATGAACAAACTGTGACATCTGTCAATAACAAAAGTTTCATGGGAATCCAACTTTATGAAAACCCCAAGGCACGGTCCATCGATCCTGTAGTCTATTATGAAAATCTTACAGGAGCTATTGAAAATAGAATGCTGAATGGTGAAGATGCAGATTTGGCAGAGTCGGCCCGTATAGTTGTCACAAGCACTTGGCCCAAAGACATTAAAGACAATACTTTCGGTGAGAAAGAGGTTGAATCACTTGCAGTTCGTCTTCACTTGAACAAACGAGAGACAGTAAAAGCATTCCGTGAGTACGTCTTCAACAATTGTGAACACTTTGGTGGAAGTTGTGAAAATGCAACCAAATATCCTAAGAACATGCTTCCGTTGATAACTGCTTTAAAGACAATTCCAGTGTCATCAAGTGAATGCGAAAGAGGCTTTTCGCAAATGAACCTTGTAATTACTGATCATAGAGCATCTTTGGCGACAAAGACTGTCAGTGCTTTGCTTTTTCTAAAATTGAATGGCCCACCACTTACATTCTTCAACCCATCAAAGTATGTGGAATCATGGCTGCTTCGAGGACGGCATTCTGCCTTGGATACGAATAGCAAGGAGAGAAAAAGAGGAGAGAAGACCAATAAAAACCTTTCGAAGCTTTGGACAGTTTTATAAAATGTTAGTAAAAAGTTTAAGATTTTATAATTTTATAACAATTAAAAATCGTTAACATTTTATGATTTCAGCACACTTTTTTTTAAAACTGTACTGTAACAAAATATAAATTGAGATAAGTAATGTAACTAATATAATGTATAATAAAAGATTGCAGACATACATGTGTGATTATTTTTTAATCCAAACAGTGTAGTACGTATTTTATTAAAAAATGTAATTCCAGAGAACGTTGCTATAAAAAAATTATACCTCGTCACTAAATTATGAGAAACTATGTAGGTACTTGTTAAGGGGTCAAAAAGTGTTGAAAATCGTTTTAAGAGGACCAAATTTCAAAAACTTTCCAGGGTTAGGCCCTTGGACCCCCCTCCCGTTTTTGGTGGGGACCCCCCCCCCCCAAACGTACCACCGAGAGTACCGGAACCTCATATTTTACAAAAAAAGCACTGATATCAATTAGCAGTGTATAGGTGATTGTGGAAGCCAAATTTTGTGGTAATGGTCTAATCCCATATTATTTGTTCTTCTCGCCTTCACACCAAATTCAATATAAACAACATCAAACAAATTCTAGTCAGTGGCAACCCTCTGCCTTTCTGTACCTCAGTTAAAAATTTAGGTTTTATTTTTAACCAGAATATGACTTGGGAAGAAGAAGTGCTTAGTGTTTGTAAAAAGGCTTCTGGTTCTATTCATTCCCTCAAACAACTTCAATACTTTCTCCCAGTAAAAATAAAGCTTCGTCTTGTAAAAGCACTTGTCTTTCCACATTTCATCTATTGCAACTCTGTGTACAATGATATGACTGTGGCTTTGGCTAATAAACTTCAGGTTTGTCAAAATTATTGTAATAGATTTGTTTTTAATTAAAAATATGATGATCATATCTCTCAATACTATATTCAAAATTCCTATCTTAAATTGGCCGACCTTAGATTATTAAAATTATTGAGTATTTTGTTTTTAGTACTTAACGATGGGAATCCTAAATACCTCTCTCAAAACTTTCAGTATAACTCAAAAATTGGTGCAAAGGAGACATGCTCAGCCTCGTCAATTTTACGTATTCCTCTTCATAGAACATCTTTCTACACAAATTCCTTTTCAGTAACTGCCTGCAGAGAATGGAAGAAACTTTCTCCATATTTAAAGAGATATGACAGTTAGGCTCGGTTCACAGCATCATTGAAAGCCTTTCTTTTTGAGCGGATGAGTCTGTGATGGTAGCTGGGGATGGGGTCTGGGATTAGGGTCGAATGAGTGTATGAGTGAGAGAATGGTAAAATTGATAATATGTTAGTAGTTCATTTAATTTATATTATTTGCTTCTTTGTAATTTAATTATTATTATTTTTCTTTAGTTTAGTTCTGTATTTCCATGTTTTAGGCTTTTTATATTTACTACTTTAACATAAAAGGGTTAATTGTAAGAGAGGACTTATTAGTCCTATGTTTGCCAATTGTATAAAACACTCTTGTACAATAAAGCCATTATTATTATTAATCCCCTGATTATACCCTACATTAATTGCAATAGATATCTCACATACTAGAAATATTTGTACCAGTAATTTAGTTAGGGAGGGAGGTCTGCCACTACTGATTGAATGAAAACCAGCTAATCCCCTCCTGAAAAGAATCGGCCATGCTGGTTTTAATTCCATAGGAACAGTGCTATTTGCGAATACATATATTTTCTTTATTTAATGACCAAATGCTGTGTAATGGTGTCATTTTAAACGTTATCATATTGCGCATTGGGTTTGATTTTAATATTTTGAATACATACGCCTAGTTTTGAAAAATAGGCGAAAATAAAAACTTCAAACTAAATATTATAATCTTTTTCTGTAAAACTAATTAGAAATTCTAAAAACAATACCAACGTGCAATTTCATTCTTGATCAAATGCAATTTGTTAGGTAAAAATCCGTTTAAAAATAACTGTTTGATTTAGATACGCGTGATCGTATGTCCAGTTCGAAAGTAACATTGTTCTTATGGGTTGTGTGACTCAGATTGCTAGAGTTTCTTGGGGATCGTTATCACATCACAAAGCTATGTGGGATCCCTTGTGTGACTCAGTTTGCTACAGTTTCTTGGGAATCTTTATCGCATCACAAAGCTATGTGGGGTCCCTTGTTTGACCTAGTCTGCTACAGTTTCTTAGGGATTGTTATCACATCACAAAGCTATGTGGGGTCCCTTGTTTGACCTAGTCTGCTACAGTTTCTTAGGGATTGTTATCACATCACAAAGCTATGTGGGGTCCCTTGTTTGACCTAGTCTGCTACAGTTTCTTAGGGATCGTTATCACATCACAAAGCTGTGTGGGGTCCCTTGTGTGACTCAGTTTGCTACAGTTTCTTGGGAATCGTTATCACATCACAAAGCTATGTGGGGGTCCCTTGTTTGACCTGGTCTGCTACAGTTTCTTAGGGATCGTTATCACATCACAAAGCTATGTGGGGTCCCTTGTTTGACTCAGTCTGCTACAGTTTCTTAGGAATCTTTATCACATCACAAAGCTATGTGGGGTCCCTTTTTTGACCTAGTCTGCTACAGTTTCTTGAGCATCGTTATCATATCACAAAGCTGTGTGGGGTCCCTTGTGTGACTCAGTTTGCTACAGTTTCTTGTGAATCTTTCTCGCATCACAAAGCTATGTGGGGTCCCTTGTTTGACTCAGCCTGCTACAGTTTCTTGGGAACCTTTATCACATCACAAAGCTATGTGGGGTGTCTTGTGTGACTCAGTCTGTTAAAGTTTCTTGGGGATCGTTATCACATCACAAAGCTATGTGGGATCCCTTCTGTGACTCAGTCTGATACAGTTTCTTTGGGATCTTTATCACATCACAAAGCTATGTGGGGTCCCTTCTGTGACTCAGTCAGGTACGGTTTCTTGGGCATACTTATCACGTCACAAAGCTATGTGGGGTCCCGCGTGTGACTCAATCAGCTACGGTTTCTTGGGCATAGTTATCACGTCACAAAGCTATGTGGGGTCCCTTCTGTGACTCTGGCTGCTACAGTTTGTTGGGGATCGTTATCACGTTACAAAACTATGTGGGGCCCATTGTGTGACTCAGGCTTCAAATAGTTCAATGAAAGTACCGGTTGTCTCTCACAAGTACATTGGTCGAGCAGCAGAATTTTAACTATTTCCTGTAACATGCCTTTTAAAGTCGGCTTATGCAGCATTAAAATGCAACGGTTTTTACATTTTTTTAAAAGGTCTTCAAAAACTTTTTAAATTGGATACTATACAAACTATGGTACGATGTGTTGTTTATTGTAATCTACACTCATTAATATCTTATTAAATGTCATTATGAGTGTTAGATAACTAAATTTAACTAGTTACAACATATTAATAGGCAAGAATCATCTGTATCTTTAATTGGTATAATGTTAAAATATATTAGCCCAAGTATAGAAATGACAATATTTTATTTAGTATAGAATGTATTAAATAATTTCATTCGATGTATCATTCTGAAGGAAAACATAACTGTCAGTTGCTCTCAATCAATAATATAAACTTCAATTTACTTTTGAAGTTCATAATGTTTGAAATACATCTTTTTCCAATCAAAATCCTTTTTAAGAAATATGGCACTTTATACATATATAATTAGTTACCTTATTAAATTTCATAATAGTCTTTCAATTTGAAAGACTATTCTAAACTGAAATCTCGCAAATTATTGTCAATATGAGATTTCTTAAAAGTGTAAATAAAAAGATTCGTATGTTGAACAATACATTTTTATGTATATTTACGTAATGGTTATTAGTTTTTTTAAACTATCCAAAATATTAAATCCATTTAATTTTGCCAAATTGTGAGCTACTTTAGTAATTGATAGTCCGCCGTAGTGGTGCCATGCTCCTGCGAGGGGTGTGACTAAAGGGGGTAACCCCTCACCATTCCCCCTGTCGATACATCAAGTCGCGTTAGAGCAACTTCGCCGATATCCAGTTCAAATTTCATTTAGTTATTAACTAAACCATTAAATACGTTAATGTAATTTATGGCACAGCCGTTTATTCAAACTCGATCAAGCTATTCATTTTTGTCATCAGACCAAATGACGAAATTTTGTTATCACCCAAAATACATTAGTGTATTGCCCAAAGCTTAGAAGCACAATGTGCCAGACATAACTCTCTTGAAGGATACATTTTTCATAATATAGAGGGATTATCTCAATAAATAACAAACGTTATCTTCGCTCATTTTGCTAAGGTCATTGTTGGATTAGAAAAGATAAATTGGTAAATTGAAGTACCGAGGTACATCAAAGTACAACGGTATATCAAAGTATAGAGTTACATCAAGGTGCAGAGGTACATCAAGATACATATGTTCATCAAGGTACAGGAGTACATAAAGGCAAAGGAGTACATAGAGGTACAGGAATACATCAAGGTACAGAGGCACTTCAAGTTAAAGGGACATCAAGGTTAAGAGGTATATCATGGCACAGAGATGCATCAAGGTACAGGAGCACATCAAGGTACAGAGAACAAACTATCTGTCGGCCCGCAGGCACAAATAGCCGGCTACAGTGGTCTTGACCCACTCACTCACCCATAACGCAGGAGAATACTTGGGGCACATGTAGTTGTATTGACCCACTCACTCACCCATAATGCAGGAGAATACTTGGGGCATATGTAGTTGTATTGACCCACTCACCCACCCAATACGCAGGAGAGTACTTGGGGCACATGAAGTTGTATTGAACCACTCACCCACCCATAACGCAGGAGAGTACTTGGGGCACATGTAGTTGTATTGACCCACTCACTCACCCATAACGCAGGAGAATACTTGGGGCACATGTAGTTGTATTGACCCACCCAATACGCAGGAGAGTACTTGGGGCACATGTAGTTGTATTGACCCACTCACCAACCCATAACGCAGGAGAGTACTTGGGGCACATGTAGTTGTATTGACCCACTCACTCACCCATAACGCAGGAGAGTACTTAGAGCACATGTAGATGTATTGACCCACACGCCCGCACATAACGCCGGAGAGTACTTAGGGCACATGTAGTTGTATTGACCGACCCACTCACCCACCCATAACGCAGGAGAGTCCTTGGGGCACATGTAGTTGTATTGACCGACCTACACACTCACCCATAGCGCAGGAGAGTACTTAGAGCACATGTAGATGTATTGACCCACCCGCCCGCACATAACGCCGGAGAGTACTTAGGGCACATGTAGTTGTATTGACCGACCCACTCACCCACCCATAACGCAGGAGAGTCCTTAGGGCACATGTAGATGTATTGACCCAACCGCCCGCACATAACGCCGGAGAGTACTTAGGGCACATGTAGTTGTATTGACCGACCCACTCACCCACCCATAACGCAGGAGAGTCCTTGGGGCACATGTAGTTGTATTGACCGACCTACGCACTCACCCATAACGCAGGAGAGTACTTGGGGCACATGTAGTTGTATTGACCGACCTACGCACTCACCCATAACGCAGGAGAGTACTTGGGGCACATGTAGTTGTATTGACCGACTCATTCACCCACCCATAACGCAGGAGAGTACTTGGGGTACATGTAGTTGTATTGACCGACCTACGCACTCACCCATAACGCAGGAGAGTACTTGGGGCACATGTAGTTGTATTGACCGACCTACGCACTCACCCATAACGCAGGAGAGTACTTGGGGCACATGTAGTTGTATTGACCGACCTACGCACTCACCCATAACGCAGGAGGGTACTTGGGGCACATGTAGTTGTATTGACCGACCTACGCACTCACCCATAACGCAGGAGTGTACTTGGGGCACATGTAGTTGTATTGACCGACCTACGCACTCACCCATAACGCAGGAGAGTACTTGGGGCACATGTAGTTGTATTGATCCACTCACTCACCCATAACTCAGGATAATACTTGGGGCACATATATTTGTATTGACCAACTCATTCACCCATAACGCAGGAGAGTACTTGGGCCACATGTAGTTGTATTGACCAACTCACTCACCCATAACGCAGGAGAATACTTGGTCCACATGTAGTTGTATTGACCCACTCACTCACCCATAACGCAGGAGAATACTTGGGGCACATGTAGTTGTATTAACCCACTCACCCACCCAATACGCAGGAGCGTACTTGGGGCACATGTAGTTGTATTGACCAACTCACTCACCCATAACGCAGGAGAATACTTGGGGCACATGTAGTTGTATTGACCCACTCACTCACCCATAACGCAGGAGAATACTTGGGGCACATGTAGTTGTATTGACCAACTCACTCATCCAGGTTAGCGGATTTTTCTGGAATCAGGGTCAGTAACAAAAGGGTGGAATTCAGGGTACATGTTAGGTTAGGACACTTGTTCGCCAAGACGTACGGAGATGGCACCATATTGGGTAATGACAAATGTTATCTAAGCACTGTTCTTGGAAAGATACTTGTCTATTGCAGCATCCTGTGATAAAGTCTTGTATCGAATCACGTTTATGGAGTTATTGCTGGAGTATTTTATGTAACTTTCTTCCGACAAAAAAGATGATATATAAATGGATTAAAATCATCAGTAAATTGCAGGGTGATTGGCACTTGGTGCTTAAATTTTACCGGGTTATAATGCATGGTATTTGGAATAACATTGTGGTTTTAGAAATGTTCAGTTCAAATTACTTTTATAGCGATTTTTTAAAATTCTGTACAAAACTATTGACTTCTGACTGATAGTCAGTTTTTCATATAATAATCGAAATAAAATACTCAAAAGTTGGCATATTCTTAAAGAACGTTAAATTTTCATCGGAATAAATTGTTTTTCGTTAAGATTGATTGCCTTTTATTGTGGTTTAAGGTGCACGAAAGTACAACATTTTTAAGATTTACAAATTCACTTCTAACTTTAAGGGGACTTTTTATTACCAAAAAGCGAATGTGAAAGGTGTCAAACTATCTTTAAAACTTTCCTAATAAATACTCTTTTATTTGGTACGTTGGACTTAAAGAACATCTTCGTTGGCTGACATAGCTTTACGTGTTATAACTGAAACTACGGCAAAATAATTTATTGAACCCGCGCTTTCAGTTACAAAAACGTAAAGCTATGTCAGCCAACGAAGACGTTTTTAAATCCAACGAACCAAATAAAAGTAATAAGGAAATATTAGGAAAGATTTTAAGATAGCTTGACACCTTTCACATTCGCTTTTTGCTAATAAAAAGAGCCTCTTAAAGTTAGAAGTGAATTTGAAAAACTTACAAATGTTGTACTTTCATGCACCTTAAAACACAATAAAAGGCAATCAATCTTAACGAAAAACAATTTATTCCGATGGAAATTTAACGTTATTTAAAAACATACCATACTTTTGAGTATTTCATTTCGATTATTACAGGAAAAACAACATTGTTAGTCAAAAGTTCTTAATTTTGTAATAAAAACCCTTTAAAAATCTCTATTCAATAAGAAATGTTGATAAATAATTTCTAAAACCACTCTATTATTCAAAATAACATGTACAGTAACCCGGTACAATTTTAAACACTAAGTGCCAATCACCCCTATGCTAGATAATTTAACATGTACAGTAACCGGATACAATTTTAAACACTAAGTGCCAATCACCCTGTATGCTAGATAATTTAACATGTACAGTAACCCGGTACAATTTTAAACACTAAGTGCCAATCACCCTGTATGCTAGATAATTTAACATGTACAGTAACCCGGTACAATTTTAAACACTTAGTGCCAATCACCCTGTATGCTAGATAATTTAACATGTACAGTAACCCGGTAAAATTTTAAACACTAAGTGCCAATCACCCTGTATGCTAGATAATTTAACATGTACAGTAACCCGGTACAATTTTAAACACTAAGTGCCAATCACCCTGTATGCTAGATAATTTAACATGTACAGTAACCCGGTACAATTTTAAACACTAAGTGCCAATCACCCTGTATGCTAGATAATTTAACA